>CAEGAG010280277.1:0-60508 GCA_903067065.1 Brachyrhaphis terrabensis
CGGCGCAGACCTTAAGCAGTCTTGGACACAGTCCATCAGGTCCGGCTGCCTTCCTGGGATTTAGCTTCCGCAGCTTTTCTGTCACTTGATTTGCTGTGATGGTGAGGGGAGAGGCAGGGGGGGTTGGTGAGGGTAGGGGTTTACCATAGTCCTGATAATCTTGTGGGGGGGGGGGAGATGGGATGGGTGTGAGTCCGTGTGTGGTTTCCATTTACCCTTTGGGGGAGAGGTACTTGATGTTAAGGTGTGAATTGGGCCATGTGAAGGTGTTGATTGGGCCATTAGGCAAGCGGAGACCGTGGGTGATGGGCAGACTACATCAAACCTGTTGAAGAAATTGTTAAGTTGATTAGCCCTGATCAGATCTGCATCAACAGGGCTGCTGCTGCTTCTATTCCCTAGGCCAGTGATGATCTTCATTCCATCCCAGACCTCCTTCACATTGTACTCCTGTAGTTTCTGTTCCACCTTTCTCCTGTATTCCTCCTTGGCCTCCTTCAGCCTGGTTTTGAGTTCCCCCTGTACGCGCCTCAGCTCTGCCTGGTTGCCCTCTCTGAACGCTAGCGTTTTCTTATTCAACAGGGTCTTGACACTGCTGGTTATCCAAGGCTTGTTGTTTGGAAAGCAGCGCACAGTTTTTATGGGGACAACAACGTCCATGCAGAAGTTTATGTAGTCTGTTATGCAGTGTGTGACCTCCTCCAGGTCTTCTCCATTCTGTAGCACGTTCTAGTCAGTGGACTCGAAGCAGTCTCTTAAAGCCTTCTCTGCTCCTATTGTCCACTTCCTAAAGGTGCGTGTGACAACTGGCAGCCTCTGTACTTTCGGTTTATACACTGGCTGTAGGTGAATGAGGTTGTGGTGAGATTTCCCTAGTGGGGGAAGGGCGGTGGGGAAATCTGACCACAACCTCATTCACCTACAGCCAGTGTATAAACCGAAAGTACAGAGGCTGCCAGTTGTCACACGCACCTTTTGTGGTGTATAGAAGCTGAATGCTTCTTCTCCATGTTTGGTTTTGGTTCTGGGGATGCAGAGCAGACCAGAACTAGAAGACCTGAGCGATCTAGAAAGTTTATACAACTGCAGATCTTTAATCTACCGTGGTGCAGTACATTTATAAACTAGTATTTTAAAGTTTTAAATATTTTAAAAAACAAACAAACACCCTAAACACTTTTATATTATAGTACCACTGAGGCCTAGTCCATACATAGCCAGGTATCTGGGAAAATAAACACATTTTTTATTAAAAACTCTATTTAATATCACTATATAGTTTTATTATTTAAAACTATACATCTGTCCACACAAAGGAAATTTCGGTACCATGTTTATTTCCTTACAGAAAGCAATCTTATTGACTGACATAGGTTTTAGCTTGGCATTATAGTACTGCGAGTGCTAAATGCACTGGGGGTACTGTGGATGAACCCACACATGGGTTCATGTGGATGAAAACTTTTCTGAAACCAGTCCTGTGTATACAATATTGTTTTTTTTTAATGTGGCTGAGATTTTTTGTAAAGACCTGGCTACATGTGTTGAAGGCCTGAGACTGCCATTTATCGTAAGAATTGTTTTCAGATTGCATCCAATGTTTTCTAAACAATGATGGATTCTGTGGTGGATACTGTGTTTGAGGTTAACAATTTGACAGTACATAGAAACACATGCAGCTTTGGAATAAATGCAAGTCGGGTAGAATATGACTTTGCTTAAAAACACTAGAAAAAACTGTTGCGTTTGGGTTGGGGTTAGAATGATGCAATTTTATTTACTTTGCTGTTAACCAAAATAGTGACAATTATTTTTGACTGGAATGTAGGTATAGTGGAGCTGACTAATGGGGCTGGACTCATTGTAGGTTTGCCTTCTTTATAAGTTTGTTGTACATCACTTCTTGATGTCTTTCACCACAAGAAAACGTTGAAGCTGTCTATATTCTACAGTAATGATAGTGACCTAAATTAAGTGCTGAAATGTTGTCAACTAACTACCTTGAACTGCTAGAGGTCCAGGGTTAGGTTTGTAAAGCTAAGACCTTAATATTGTCAAAGAATATGTTGACAATATGTTGTCAGTATGAAAAACCAAGGATGACATGTTTCAGTTTTTTTTTTTTACTGTTGAACTTAAAAAATATATATAAAAATATATTAATTCAGATTAATTAATAAAAGGAAATTATATTTACAGAGGTAAATAGAGATTGTTTATAAGAATCTCTTTATACTACATCAAGCATGCTGTCCTTTGCAATTTCCAGCCTCCTGTTGTCCCAAAAAAACCAAATGTTTTATTATTTCATCTTTATTATTTTATCCTTCTTTCTTATCTGTTTTTATCTTAAATATATTTCGCAATCATCAGCCCACCGATTGCAGGACAAACTTCTACTACCATTGCCAATAATTCTTGAGACCAATGACATAAAAACATGTATACTGTAGATCATTGGTTGACATTCACAGTCCTGCTGTGTCTTGACAGGGTGTGTTACTTTTTTTTGACGTCATCTCCTTTTATACATTATTTTTCCATAACAAGGCACGATATACCACCTGCTAATGACATGTAAATCCTTTAAGGATAAACCCAAGGGGACCAAATTATTATTTCCTGAATGAAGTTTAGGGAATTGTCTGTGGTCATGTGTTAAGTAATGTTTATATTGGGTAACATTTGAGTTGTAGTTGCATTGATTCTGCAACAGAGGTGCTCATGTTCTACATACATGATGTGAAAGAGCTAAGGAGTCAGGGAGCAGAATTTTTTCAAGATGAGCAAAAGAATATTTGGCAGGCTAGTTTATGTGAACAAATTGAGTGTGATACAGTCTTACATGCACAGGAAGGTGATGTAAGAGAATAATTTTTCTCCAGTATTATGTTTTAAAATGCGCTTGGATCAAAAGTCTTTTACACAATTGTGTGAAAAGTTTATTTCTCAATTTGATCTATTTATAGCACCTTTGCTTGTTTTCCCCACAAAGTTTCAAAACATTATATAAATATTGACTTTGTTTAACACATTATGTGTTAGGAAAATAGCTTTTGTCTAATTTTTGGACCTAAGTACACTAAAAGTGTATTATATAGAAACATCTTACAGGTGAGGGGTACTTTTAGCATGACTGTACATAATGGAATTCTGCACATAAAGTTTACGTTGCTTCCCAGACTAGTAAAGAAGCCTTAATTTTTGTTTTCTATTAGCAAAGATTTGTGTATTAAGTAGTTCCACTTCAGGATCTTTGAAGGTGAAAGGAATGACTGCACGTAAGGTCACCGCAGGATCTCCCCTTAATAGTTGCAAGCTGTTGGCTAGATTTGGAGAGGCGGGGGGAAGGAAGTAAGAGTCTGGAGTTTGCCTCTCTGAGGGTTCCCTTTGCAAGACCCTTTTTGTAGCCCCCCATATAGTTTGGAAACTTTTTTTTTTTTTCCCTCAAATAGACTTGGCCTCTCTGAGACATTTTTTGTGAATCTGGGTATATGTTTTTCTGTCAAAGTTAAGGTCTTGTGGAGGTGCTCATATCACACCAAGGTTTCTAAAACTCCTTGCAAATCTAAGTTTGACACAAGTATGCCCAGTGTGACATGGTTCTCTGTCTCTAAAATGACAGTTTGTGATGTCCACAGCTAGCCATTAACCTCTGTGTTAATATGTTATCAAACTTAGCAGACTACACTTTTGGAGTTGCTATACAGCGATAAATGCACACACATGGTGCACGTAGTTGTTTTTTTTTGTTTTTTTTAGCAGTTCTTGTTAGTGTCACCAGTGCTTATTTCTCAGTATTCCAAGGTAGTTTATTTCCTGGCTGAACATGTCTTAAATGAAATGTACACATAACTATAAGCTAAAAGCCACTACATATCATTTCCAAATCCACGTTGCTTCACTGCTATGAGCACATGCCTTCTAGTTTTCACTAGAAAACTAGAAGGCATGTGTTTTCTAGCACAAATGTGCAAGTCCACATTTGCACCTCCAAATGTGGACTTTTAACAAGTCCACATTTGGAGGTGCAGAGGAACAATGTAAAAGATTTGTATTTTAGTGCTGTTATTATAATAAACCCCAGATTCTTTAACCATTGCCCTCTTTTGGAGCCTGTTTGTCCAATCACTTTTGTTGGGCTAAGCAAGGTTGTCTCATATAATTGCATTTCAGCACTTTAGTGGTACCAAGTCATCAGCTTTCCACCAGATGTGGATCTAATTGCAAAGACCTACCCAATTGATACTTTACAGTATTGATTTCAATTGCTTGCAACCACTACTTTCTTCTAATCACATATGAATATAGTGCTTTGAAAATTAATCCAGTATTACATACGTTACTGCATAATTTATACACAGAAGAGAGCAATGCTGTGCTTCACCTGTTGCTGAAATAGAAGAATAAGGCTCTGATAAGATTTGCAACTTCAGAGGGCCTAGTGTTGTCCTTGCCTTGCTCTCATCTCATGGCTCTCTCCCAGCCCTCCTCTAACTCTGGGACCCTGGGCATCAGGATGGCCCCCAGTATTACAAAATTAGTCAGACCATTTTCCCAGCCACCCTGGGAGAAGTCTAAGTCAGGGCCAGATGTGGCACCTGGCCCAGTCACCCTAAAGGTCAAGGTCAAAGGAAAGCATGTCAAATCTGCCACCCACCATCATTTTCTACATAGAAAGATAAGGAAAACTGGCCTCGGATAAGCAGAAACTGCGCAAGAGGCTTGGATTATGTAGTGGGAAGCAGTGCTGTGAGGGAAGGGACTAATAAAACAAAGATAGGAAGAGAATTTAAAAGAAACAAGGTATAAGTGTAAAACAAAGATGTTGTAATAAAACTCTGAAAGAGTCAGGTGAGAATCAGGAACTCTGTGTTCTTGGCTTCAAAATGCCTCGGAGGAAACGGTGCTCATGCAGTTGACAGCTGTTTCTGAAGTGTGTCCGGCCTTTAGCTTGTAAAGTCGTCCCATGTAGACCTCATTTTCTCCAAGGAGTCTGGGTCCAGCCCACCTGGCCCTTGCATTACAGACACCTCCCCCACACAAACAAGTTATTTTGTACCCTATTTGCAAGGAGAGTCTGCATCACTATTCATCTGGGACAAGATCCATCTCATTCCATAGATTTGACATCTATATTGTCAAATCTATTAGTTGAGCACTAACTGCTCAACTGTTTTTTTTTTTTGAGTGGTATAATGCTTATCACCATATTTGAATTTTTTTTCATCTTCAGACAGGTTGTAGTCTCTTTTATAGGAACAGTGGTGGACACTTATAACTGTTTCACACTATCAAATATCTGTCAATCATTTCAGTAGCGTATGAAGACATTGCTTTAAGTAACAAATGCTCTATCATCATGACTTACAGTGATGTGGTGACATAACTAAACCTCATGCTACATTATGTAGACACTCTTTCTCCACTGATTAAAACCCCCCCATTCAATTCAACATAGTGAATACTTGAAATGGTTCAAGTGGAAGGCAGTTTAATCTGTCTTGTAATTACTTCATCTAATAATTGTTTGACAATTTGGGGACACTGATACACAATCTACAGAAAAGTAACTAAAACTGGGGCCGTTCATATGAAACATATTCTTCTTAGATTAAAGTAAATTTAAAGTTTCACAAAATGGGCTTCATTTTTTTATGTTCGAACTCCTAAAACATACTTTGTTTGCATCCAATGATTCCTAAATATGTTATTGTGAAGTACATGAGTAGTACCTCCTATCTACAACTTCATGGAGGGGTTGTAATCACCGTTGACATTCAGATGCTCTGGTTAAGTATCAAGGGAGTGTGGGGAAGAGAAATAATTAGGAGGGTCTCAATACACCCACCCATAAGATGCCACCCTGGGCGGTTGCCCATATCAGATACCACCATTGTTTGCAATATAAAGAGATAGCAGTTGGCATGCGCAAAAACAAATTTATAATATATAGACAATTTACACATACTGCATTGAACAAAAACCGTCTTCAGCTGGATAGTGTTTTTGTTAAACTTGCAATATTTCTTGGGACTTATATTCCAAAAAAGAGCAATAATACAGCCTAATAAGATCAAGTGATTCTGACTGCAGGCTCCCAGCCGCTTGGAATATAAGCCACCAAGACACAAATACAAACATGTCCTTGGTCTGCTGCCTACTTTACATGACTTGGACAACACGTGTTTCCTGTTTGGCCTGAAGAAGGGGGACACATTTTGTGTACCCAAACAGCTGAAGCCAACCCCTCGAGAGGTGAGCGAGCAGACAAGGCAGCAGCAGCTGGTGCTGGTGACGCATTGCCAGCGTTATCCAGCTACGTCAAAGCCAGGGGCAACAACCACTGATCGCAGTGCTCTGCTTTCACTGGCAGGAGATTCTGTTGACAGAAAAACTATCAGAGAAAATGGAAATACATGAAAGATAAAGTGCTGTGATTTCACAAGACTGTGACTGAATAGAGGCTCTATTGCAACAACACTAAAAACTTACTTGCTTCCAAGCTCGGGAGCTGTAGTTTTTTGGAGTTAAGTCGTTTTCCTATTGCATGACATGTCACATGCCACATTTAGAAGAACGTTTTCTTCTGGCTAGCACATGCTTACTGTTGTGTTTGAGATTGTGTTGCAGCTTCAATATTTCCAATAGGATTCTTTGCAACAGACCAACACTAAGTAGGCATAATTTGAAAGAATAAGAGGAAGGATAATGATACACGCTTATAATTTATTTTTTGCTTCATAAATAAGAATCTAAAAAGTCCGTTATGCAATTGTTCACAGTGTTTGTGTGCAGTATGTTTGGGAACATTATCTGAGTAGAAGGTGAACTTCCAATGCAGCTTCAAGTCTTTTGCTAGATTGCCCTGGTTATTAGACTCCATCCATGTTCACATCAACTATGTCCAGCCTCCTTTTTCCTAATAAGGAAAAGCAGCCCTACACCATAATGTAGGGGTGCACCAATCCAATATGATTGGGTGCACTGGAATTAATTTGTGTTAGAAGTAGAAAGGCAGTTGAGTAAAACTGCATGCCACTTTTTTCACAAAAAATCCCCAATACACCTTGCAATTTGTGATTAATGTGTGATAAAATATAAATGTGTGTTTTTCACTACTACAAAAATGAAATATTTTTTTCTCTTTTACTTAGGTAATTCCATTCCCCATTTCCTGTGACATACGCAACGAGTGCTCCTGTCGGGATCCAAATGCTGCAGAGAACAGAAAACATGAGCGCGACCATTCCCTAGGGTGACCAAGCTGAGCAGGGATCTTCATTCATTGTTCCGGGACCCTTCCCCTACCACAACACACCCAGAATGGCCAACTCAATCTTCATCATCCTCATCTTGGCCCACAGTTTCCTGCACATGCTGCTAATGAAGGCATACCTCTCCATCTGTACTGCAAACGCAACCAGCTTCCATCTTCATATGAAAGGAAGATACAGAAAGAGGACAAGACTCACGGGACTCCACTGAAAATATTGTTTCTCTGCAAAAAGGAAAGTAACTTGTGCAATACCATCCTTAAAGATATGTAGTATTAAAAAAACCTGACAGAGACGTTTTCAATAACTCACCCAAAACAAACAAAATTGTAACTAAGTCTAGGTAGCATGCCTTTTGGTGAGTTTTGTGCTGGCTTTAGTATTGGTTTTAGTTACCTCACTCTACAATCACATGATTGAACCAAAGGTTTATCAAAACATGCAAGTTTGGGATTGTGTCAATGCTGGCTCTGTGTTTTGCAGATAAAAATGTTGACCAGAGATTTAAAGAAATCCTCATACACCTTGAATCCTCAGCACCTCCTCAAGGTGCAATCCCCTGCCTTCTTCCAGAGGTTTTAATCACTTCTGCTTTTAAACTAGTCAGATATTACTTACCTCTGTGCCCTTCTTAGTAATGTATGCTTTTTTTATGGAATGTCGGTGGATATGGGTATTATATAAGACAGCCATATTGTTTTAAGCCACAGATCTGACACAAAAAGGCAAATTGCAATGCACAAAAAGTCAAAACAGTCAGCTATAGAACAAAACAGTCTGGGTCAATAGCTGTTTATAGAAAAAAACAAGAAAAAAACACATTTGAAAATGTAGTGTGGCTTTTGCTTCTTTGAATCCATAATAAATAGTAGGCTTAGACAGCTTTGTCTTCCTTGCTGCTTACAGCTTCTCTTAATAGCATTCATTCATTCCTGCATGTTCTTAAACAACTTTGTCATTTCGTATTTAGGAAAAAAACCCATTGACAGCATCACATATGAAATGCACTAACAACTGAAGAAAATCCAGAACCTCACTTGGCACCCCTCTTCTTATGCAGCTGCCCCTGGAAATAACTCTATACCTTGATTATGACTTAAAGAATGTTATCGGTAACCTCACTTAGGGTTTGGGGTGATTTTAGTTTCAGTCTGAACTCCTCCCTTATGGAGATAGATAAAACCTTTGTTACCTCAAGAACCTTCTGAAACTGAAAACAAAAGCTGAAAGTAAATCCATCCCAGTCCTGTTCAGAATGTAGTTAAAGCTTATCAAAGGCTTGTGTCTTTCTTGATCTCAGTTCTGCACACCACATTCACACAAAAGTACAGGGATGAAGGGTTGGCTAGACTATATCTCAGTAACCCTAGCTCTAATACCACCCAACACCCCCATCCAACAAGCCAGCATTCCATGGGGAATGGAATTAACTTTCACAGACTCTCTCCTTTCACTGGGTACTTGGCAGAGTTATACATTAAAATGACATTTGGATGTATATGTCAACACAGCATTTCCAGCCACAGATAACCTGCTGGGTCTAGTTTCGGTTGTTTGCTCATTCTGCTTCCTCTTCAGTACAAAGTGCACTTCTAAATAGCATTTTTCTGTGTTGTGTGTTCCCATAAATTAACTTTGTTAAACAATATAGCTGCTATGATAGAGTTCTATTTTGTTACTCCTCTTTCCTGACACGTACAAACTGATCAGTTTCATGCAACATGTGAAAGTGTTGTCTGCTTGGCATCTTGGTCTAAACTTTACATCAACTGTTTTGCAACAATTACAGTGACAATTATCATGATTAATAATTATTTCACTTTACCCATTTTCTCATATTTGGCTCCTATGGCATTCAATATCATTCATGTAAACACAATCCTACATGCCATTTCAGAGCCAATGTTTGTGGAGACCTAAGAGAATATGAGAACATGCAAAGAACATGTGCAGGTTTTATTTTCCATATAATATAAAAAAGAAAATCCAAAAATGATCGAATGACAGAATTATTAAACAATTGGTTTGATTTACTGTTTTGCATTTTATGGAACATGCTATATTTAATCAGTGTTCGTACCAATGACCTCAATTACTGCACTTTCTAGTTAGAAAAACAATGTATATCTTTCAAAATTCTGCAGAAGCTGCTATCAACAGAATGGTGATCTAAGAAACTGCATAGTGTTTAGCAATTTGACTCATTGTGTTGCTTTTTGCTTTTCTTCCACTCTTGTTTATACTTGATTATTATGCTACATTATGCAGATGACATATTGCTATGCTTCTCCGCGACATCAAAATGGTATTTGCATTGGATGGTATTAATGAAGTAGAGTGGTAATCCCACATTGAAGCATATATTAATTTACAAATCATTTGAAACAATTAGACCGACATCAATGCTTTTTCAAGACATGTATTATGGGCTGTTTAAAATTGAACTAGACTGCAAATGCTATGTCTTGTGTGTTGCCTTGGTGTTTGCATAACATCTTAGGTCTCAGAGGAAAAGCGGAAAAATGGAGAAGATAAAAAAGGAACAAACCCCCAACAAAAAGGACTCTTGAAAGACTCTGTAACTTTTGCAAAACATGAAACTTTGTGAGGACACTGAAGGCTACAGGATCTTCAATGATTACATTTATAAACTTTATATGAAAACTATATATTCCTGGTAATTGTATGTATTTGAGATGTTTTGTTTGTATTCTAGATTCTGCTGCCTCACATATAATTCCTACCAGTGGTAAGTGTCTCACCTGGAGTCACTCCACATGCAGTGCTGTGGTTCAATATCTGCTACCGAGGTCATAGATAAGCCAATCCAACTGTTTAAATGAATCAGTCTCAAACTATGTAAATAGGTATACACTTATTCTAGCATAATCAGAGGTCTCTTCTGCATAATTATGTCATAATTATGTAATAATGATATCATATTATGTCAATATCTAGCAGCCAAAACAGCTGATTGTAATTGCCACAAAAGGCATCAGAATGTCACTACATCAACTTGAAAAGAAACAAAAAACCTTCTTAAGATTGGAGAAGTTACACATAAGCCATAGCTAACAAAGACAGTCATGGGTGGAAGTATACATTTGTGCATCAGAATAGAGGACATCACCTCTCTACTGTAGTTATCACATGATCCCTTTGCTGTACCTCATGCCTGTAATGTTTGCTGCTTCTATAGTTTTGGTATTTTAGTGACATTTTGAATCTCATAACAATGATGTAAATAGTACAACTATTTATTGAGAGTGGTATACTTTTTTTTAAGTTATATTTAAGTTCCATTTAAATTATTTTTTACATTGTTTCGATATGAACCAGCACATTTTATGTTATGAGTCATTTTTTATCTCCATCGTCACAGTTCTATTGATTGTGATTGTTGCTGATAGGCACTGATCAGACATAAACAAGTTTGCCCCTCAACCATGAAATAACTTCTCTCAATGATCATTATGTGTAGATGGATACTGCTTTCAAATGTTATCTTTTTCTCATTTAAAGCTAGAATTGTGTTTATTTTTGTTTTTCTATTTTAAAAAATGTGAGTGTCTGAGAGAGAACCAAATTTACAATCATTATCATTGCCTTTTAAGCATAGGCATTATTATTTATTATAAACAATATACTTCCAGCTGAAGGCAGAAGGAAAAAGGACTAACAATTAAGGAAAAAACAAACAAGAGGTGACATCCAGCAGTGAGCGTTCTTAAATGGGGCAAATGTAGAAGAAGTAAGCCAGTGAAGGAGAGAGAGGGAAAGAGAGGTATTTAAGGGTGGGCTGCTTTTCCTGGCCTTTGGAGGTGTTTGTCCAGGTGTGAAAGTGTGTACTCACAGAGGCTGCCCCTGGGCAAAGAGCGGCCAGCCTGACTGGCAACATGCTAAGGCGAGTGAGTCAGAGTTTCTCCAGAGAATGGCAGCCATCCCACGATGGGACTCCCTCCACCTCATTTACCTCCATATCCCCTCTAACTCGACACACAGCCTCATCTGTCACTGTCAGGTATGCCTTTGTGGGGCAGCCAGGGTCAAGCTGGCCCTGTGAAAATGAGAGGGGATGTTTGCCCAGATTACAGAGCCAATTGAAGTCAAGATAAAGGAACACATTTCTTCCCACCTACGGTCTATGCTTATCGCACCATAGGAAACTCTACCAGTGTTCTTGTTTGACAAGCTTTGATTTCTCCATGTTCACCACCAATATTTGCTCCTGTAGTTTAAATGAAACACCGTTTGTTTTTCTTGTCTACAGATGTCAAATGTTTCTGTGTAGTAGTTCACCAAAAAAGCAGAGAACTGGAGTGTGTAAAGCCCTAATGTTTTTGCTCTAATCTTTAAAATGAAGGGTTATGGTGTTTCCCAAATTTTTCTTTTTTGTGCTGTAACACATTAAGTATTTCTCACATGCCTTTGGTTATAAATTGGTCCTATTATCTGTTTTCTTATCCTTCAGTGAATAAAAAAAAATGTTGAAGTATAGTTTGTTTTTTTCCATAGAACAAAAATACAAAAAAAATGTACTTGCATATTACGTGGATATCTAGTGATATTACTGTAATGTTTCATACCCAACTGCTCAACAAATATATTTTAAGATGTAAATATTGATATTATCTTATGATTGTATTCAAAAACATGTACTAACTGTTTCAGAATAGGTCTTGGATTGATTTTTATCATAAATATAACATAAAAAATGATCCATGAAATGTAGTGTCAAAGTATCACCTGCAATGAAAAAAGTCAACAAAAAAAGTAGTGATGCTTTATCACACCACTTGCTGTCAGCATTTAGTTGTTCATAATGACCTAGTGTAAGCACTGTTATCAGATGTATAAGCCATGAATTTATCTGTTGAGTCCGATATTATTTATTTGTTGTCAATTAAAAAAATAATAAAAAAAATAATATTCAGAACAGTCATCTTTGGGTTCCAGGAGTTTGTCAAAACTGATCACTACAATAAAACCTGTACTTTTTGGGCACTAAGACATCTTTCTTATTTTGAATGATTGGCACTTACTAACAGCTTTAGTTCCTCTCCCGTTCATTATGCACATTACCAGGTCTGATTTTTAAGCCTTTGTGTCAGCTAAAGATTTGCAAACTCGGTAAAGGTAGTCAATGACCTTTACAGTCTTCCCCTACCTGCAGGCTAAACTGTCATTAGTTCATGGTTTGCAGTTTTTATGCCTCATGGACACCAGTGAGTGAAACATGTTTCTTTCTGTGTTTTTGTGCTTCTATATTTGCTGTAATATATACCTATTGGTAGTCTGGTACATGGATGCACGCTTAATGCATTGTAGGGCATGACATACTAAATTCAATTATATGTATCATAATTTCACCAACACCTTACTTTTTTCCCCCATAACATCGAAATGAAAATTAAATGTTGCAGTTCTTCAATCATTATTTCCTTTTCATTATTATTTCCAAACTTGGGAACTTCTAAGTCATTCCTTTCTGCCACGATTGCTGTGCTCAAAACCCCACACGTGACAAAACGCCATGACGAACACTGTTCTCCAGTTCCCAAGAAAATTAAAAGCTCAGTACTTCTGGTGCTAAAAGAGGTGCAGCTTCTACTCAAGAAGTCTTATGATAATTTTAATTATAAATTATGATTCATTTTATTGGACATTAGCTTTTCACTTTTACTTAAGTGAAAATATGTTATTTTATTGCTAGTCTTACTTGAGTATAATTTTTGACTACTCCACCAACCTATACTTTGCAGGCTATTTTAAAGGTTTTACAGATAACAAAAAAACTTTTATATGAAGGTAGCTAAATTAAGCTTCATCTAGCGTTGGTCACATTTATCCCACGTTTTTTGGGCGTAAATGAGGGGTTACAAATTCACTTTGAGGTTTTTTAAAATTAAAAAGAAAATATGTGCGGATGTGGTTGTAATAAAAAAAAAAAAAGAAAACAGGAACTTGTTCAATAATGCTGCATTGATACACAAGCATGAAAATGTGAGGGTTGTTTCTGGAACATCGGTGACCTTAATGGCCTAATTTGTGAGAATGCACATCAAGCTACTGATTTTTAAAGTGGAGTTAATGTTGCATGACTGAAAAAGAAACTGGATCTGAGCTTGAAGGAATAGTTTGTTGAGCGAGGTGGAAAAAGTAAATGCTTCCCAGCAGCTCACATGCAGAGAGGCATAGCCACCTTCAGTTAATGATATAAATTAGAATAATTTGTATGGGATGGATGTCTGTTAGTTTAGTGACTGATTTCCCTCCTTCCCATCTAAATGTAAATATTTTTCCAGCAAGATCATGTAGCAAATTGGCTAAAACTTAGGAAATCGACGTTAGACCTCATTTTACATTTGCTTACAGCGATCTTCATCTGTGCCTTATTTTGCTAATTAATTTTATCCAATTATTGCTCTACAATTGTACAACCCTATTTCAGCAATTTGAACACCAAGGGAGCTTCTCTGTTAATATTGAGTCAGTAAAGAAAGCCTATGCATCCAGTTTAAGCAAAATCAGTAGCTTTTACATTGCAGTAAATTCCTACTATTGAAAAAAAAAAAAAAAAGTTAAAATGCCTACATCCGCTCACCAAACACTGTCTTATGGATGTTTATATTATATCACTTATGCATCGAATAGACTTGGACCTGTTGTATGGACTACAGTATATTTACAGAGATCCACAGACATTTTGTGGCAATAGGCTGATGATAGTGTCCTGCAACTTTTACTTATGCCTCTGTGGCAACTCAAATATTTTAGAGGATTATCAGGACTCTTGTCTACATACTGAGGAGTTAATTCAGCTGTTTGATTCTGGTGTGTTGCATCAGTAGCATATCTAAAAAATGCAGTAGAGTGGCCTTCAAGGACTGGAGTTTTACACTCATGTCATTCATGGAAGGATGGTCTAAACCGAGTACACAAGATCTAGGAGTTGGTCAGACAAACCAACTCATTCTTCAAGATAAGTGAAAAAAATTATACTGTGAAGACTCTGAAACAACAAACCTAAATCACCTTCTATGAACAAAGCAAGCAAACATTTTACTTTCTGACAAACACACAAATGAGATCATTACAATAGGCTTGACAGTAGTCCTGACATGATCACCACAGACAGACTTTACCGTTTCCATTACATCAGTCCTGTTCTTCCCACTGCCATCTGGATTAACAACTGTCAATTATATTACTAGTAGCCAGTTTGTAGCTGCTGTCTTTCCTTTCTTGATATGACTACACTAGCAGTGCTATACCCATTCAAGAATTTCTGTTTAGAATGTAAATAAACATACTTAGAAAGTCGATGTTTCTAAATTGTTCTCGTTCCTGTTGGTGCCACGACCACACCTTGTTCTTAATGCTCTAGTCTGGCAACACTATGGTTAATATACTACAAGAAAAATGTTTTAAGTAAACTTATGAGTTAGTCAATTGATGTTTTTCACAACCTAAAATTTGATTTGTAAGCCAGGTGTAAAAGTTAAAGAAACTTTAACTCTAATTTAGCCACAGTGTTTTCTTTTGAATCGTTGACAGCCGGAGATAGGCAGCAGCACCCCTGGCATGTAAAATAACGAATGGATGGATTCAAATTAAAATTTGTATTACAATGTTCACTGAAAAGTTATGGAATATATATTCTGACAGGAGTTTCTTGAATTTAAAACTACCTATGTGGTATTTTTTGTGTGCTGTTTAGCAAGTCCCATTAGTAGAAAATAATGCAAACACAACAGCTGCAGAGGGAAAAGAGCAGCACATTCAGTACTATTATTAATATATTATTTTTGCTATACTGTAATTTTACTATTTAAAAATGTGAGAATGAAGACAATAACAAATTGTGTAAACTTAAATTGTGATATATTTTATCACAAAGGAATATTTTGGAAATTAGATAAAAAATAATGCACAATTATACATATCTATATATTTTTAAAACGAAGGCCTAAATAAACTGTTAATAATAAATAAATTGTTTCCTGATAAAAATATATTTTTTAACCTCTTATGATAATCGCATTGGCTTGTTCAACAACCACTCAGTTATGACCAACGTTTTAAATAAAAATGCTTTATCAGTGAAATAACAAAAGTCTGATTTTACTATACATGTTTAATACTCCACATTCTTCAGAAAAAAAAGACAGAGCCACATGATGACACAGTTATATTTAAATATTTACAATTGAAAATTTACAATATAATAGTTATCACAATTCCTACAATTAAATAAGGATTTTGTAAAATGTGTTGCTCACATTAAATGAATATTCATGGCTTTAAAGAGATGTCATTGGACTAAATGAGAAAAAAAAATGCAACCAATGTCAATTATAACAATCACTGACTTTATGCAACCTTCTAGCACAGGACCATTCAAGCTTCCTGGGATACTTAAATCTATGTTTATTTCTTGAGGAATATCTCAACCTAATCCCAAAAGTTTGCTTAACATGATTGCGTCTCACACTCTCTTGTACTTTACCACAGTGCTTTGTCTCACCACCCGCAGCTGTAAACGCTCTTCTTTTTTTTAATGACAGACAAAAAGCCACAGACTGATCCAAATGTTCATCATAACTTCCATGTTTTCATTGTTGCGTTGTGTTTTTTACATACAGACCACATTACAATACTTTCAGATTTTGGGACTACCCACTGTATGATAACCCCACCCACTACAGTAGAGGTGCTGGTCGAAAGGGCGATATTCTTGACATGGAGGCATGGAATAGATTGACTCCAAGCAATTGAACTGGCATGTCCTTGTTCTGGGAACATTTTTAAACAGAAAAAAATAAACAAACAAACAAACAAAAAAAACAGTTCAACCACTACTTTATTCTTGTGGTGATGCTGTAAGACCTACTTAGTGAAAGTTCATCTAGCTAACTCTTAATCTTAGTAAGGTAAAGCAACAGACTTTAGCGGAAACTCTGAAGAGAAGAGATAAAATTCTAAGGGACAGCAAAAAGCCAAGAAGAAGAGAACGTTATGACTTGACTTTATCCTTTAGGCTGACAAGCCCATTGCAATCATGGAAATTTTTTTTTTTTCGTCCTTTAAAGCTGCTCAAGCCATGGTACATCCTTTCTTCTAGACACCAGATAGCTGATGTAGCAGTACTGTAAAAGTTTCCTGATACCTTCAGGGTAGTTATCTTATGTCTCTGCTCTTAGCTTTGCTACAGATATTTGGAGTTCTGAGGTGTGTCCGAGGTCACTGCCTAGATTCATGGCACACCAGATAGATTCCACATGGATCAATAAAGGGGTGTGATTCATTTTGTGGATGTCATACTAAAGAGCATATATGCAAGCAATCACGGAGATGCGAAGCAGGTTGATGTCCACATTAGGTTTTAACATAACAGATTTTAAAAGGTGACAGACGATTTGAAGCACAGGACATTTTGTACGCAAGCTTTAGTTTGTCGCCTTGGTTAGGACTCGCCTTAGAGGCACAGCACTGAGGGAACAGTGGCTACCAGAAAGACGATAGTTGGTTATTACAAGCACTTCAAACTTCTTAGGCTTTAATTATGTAATACATGTTTAATAGATTTGTTGTATTAATGTGGAGAAAAAAAAAAGTCTGTATTTAAATGACACTGCATGATGTATGAGTACTTACCTAATTTTTGTGTCTATCAGTACCAACAAATCTTGGTAAGGACATCCCTTTCCCTTTAAAACATCCTTTAATAAAAGCACTATATACGAAATGCAGTTTGTTATTAAGAACAGTAAAGATGAAAGTGAAAAATGAAAAAAACTATGTATGTAGTTTAGCTAGGAAATTAAAGCTTAAGAACAATTCAAGAGTGCCTTGTTTATATTCTACTGATAAACCATCTTTGCATAATGTCGCCAGTCTTCAGGATTTTCAACTGTAACCCTAAAAAAGCTATTAAAGTTTAATATCATCAACTCATTACTCGCCTAATGATTTTAAAACCTTGATGAAAATATTTTTTCTTAACTAATTGGAAATTCAAAAATAAATGATTTTTACATGACTTTCACATAATTCCACTTCTCTTTTTTAATGAAAGTAGCAAAGGCAAATAAGTTACAGAATCATTATATCCTTTTTGTTTTGTAGTATCCAAGGTAAGCACCAAAAACAAACCATATTATTACATTCATGGTATTGAAGCCAACCACTGTTTTTGTTTGTCTTTATTTTTTATGCTTTTGATTGACTATCCGTTTTACAGACTTATACTGCATTTCCTTACTAATGTGCACAATCACTGGGATTCTGTAGTTGAAAAGCATGTCCACTCCAGTAACTCTTCCATATCTTCTGTCTTCTGATAAAAGTATGTAGCCACACAAAAATACGTTTTTGTGTGGCTTTAAAAAGATCTTTCGGTAATTTCTGAGGATTCTTCGAAGGCTCTCCTGGTTTTTTAAAATGCGCCAGTCATGTGCGAGACACTTGCTGCAGAGAGTACCAATGAGGTTCAATAATCAATGATGTCATTTCGCAGAAAAAGATGATGTGTGCTCATCTCTCCATTTGTCTCTCATCGGAGTTTGGTGTTACTGTAAGTGTTGCGCTGTAAAGAGATGAGCTTTTCCATGCACAGAGCATGTCTTTCATGTAAGGAACCATGCCACATGCTGGGAAGTCCACCCTCTTCGCTCCTGCAGTAGATATATGCCATTGTGTCTGTGCGACTTTGGATGTGGGTACTGCGAAGGAGGGATCGGCAGTAGAGGCTGATCGTTTCCACCCTACGAAGTATCAGGTTTGCTTTCCTACAAAAACATTAGGGAAAACAAAAAAAATAATCTTTGAAAAACAAATAATTGTTCAATTTTCATGATATATAGACACAACTGAGCAATGTATATAGTTAAAAAGAGAATAAAAACGAAAGAGAAAAAGTACCAAAGTCTAACTCAAATAGGCACAAAAATCAAGACTTATAGTTATTGAATATGTTCTTATTACTTGATTGGTTTGTTTGTTTGTTATTAATATGTTGTTCTCTAGTCCCATACTCTCCTGAATTTAGTTCTGTGATAATGGGCTGGTAGATCTTCACTCCATGATACATTTATTTTTTAGGATAAACATCATGAGTTCCTAACAAAAAGAGTTCTTTGAAGGCAACTGCAGGGCTCAGAACTGAAGCAGTAAAAATAAACTTCAGTTGTATTACCAGAATGTTATATAGTTTGGGGTAATCTGCTAAAAACCCACACACACTGCCACTTCAGCATAGTGTTGCTATTTATTTAATGCTGTAGTACTTTTTATATTAATCTTAAAGCCAGGCCAGAACATCAATACATTTCCCAATTTTTATAACTCTATTAATATTTATTTTTTACCATTTTGCCATGTCTACCCAGTTATTCTTGCTTGAAGTCGAATTTAATGATTGTCTCAGTTTCAGCCAACAATAACATTATTATTTACTCAAATAAATTCATACATTGTTACAAATATTTATGAATTACAATAATACTCAAATCACAAGTCGGCATAAACATAAATGAATGATTTCACCTCTAAAGAATAAAACAATGGAGTACCAGATTTAGAAACTTTTTAGGGCCTATTATGTTAAAAAATGCTTGTATAATTTACAGAAGACTGACATCCCCCCTTCTGTCATTCTGAATCAACAGCCAGTTTGACTCAAAACCTGAAATTTATTGGAAAATTGCTCTGTGTAAAACGACAAAGAATGTATCTGGGTCACAGTTCAGGAGCTTAGAGATCAGCAGAATTAAACACATACAAAACCACTAGACACAAATGATGTACCTTCTTCAAGGGTTTTTAAGCTCATGTGGATATCAAAAAGTACTAGACACACAAGGGAAAGGCCAGAAATACAATTATTTTGAAAAGCAGCGTCTGCTGAACATCAACATCTGTCTTCAGTTAAGCAAGCAGTACAGACATCCTTTTCACTTATTTGAAATGTGTGCGTGTGTGTGGGGGGCATTTTTCATTTCCCTTGAATTCTTATGTCTGAAGTAACAGAATTCCAAGCTCATTATCAAGGGAAGCCTGGAATTACAAGCCCTACAGACAGAATATATGCATTTGTTGTTGATAAGAAACAAAATCACTATTAAATTAGGACTAAAAACTGAAGAAAGGATGTTTCTGTTACTCATTTTACTTGAGGGCAGTCTAATTTCTGGCTAAAACATATATGAAATTAAGATTAATGATGAGGAAGTAGAAGGTGTTTGTCAAAAATACAGCAAAGAAATACTGTTACCATGTATAAGAGCATGTGGAAATCACTAAATGGGCAGTAAGTTGGAACAATGGTGGACATATGTGGGGGGGCTCCTGGGATTCCTGCAGGAGTGCTGACGGTGCTTACGTTCCTCTTGGCCATTCTTTTACCTTTTAAAATGCACCACCAAAGGAGCCTTCTTGTAAATTACTGCAAGGAGGCTAAACCCTGCCAACTTAAGGCAGTAAATAATCCACAGTCACTCACCCAAAAGCAACCTCCTATCCCAACCCCCATTTCCCCAATTCCACCCTCTTTGCCCACACACATACAAAATGCATACCATTCAACAAGTCCACATTCTAGGTCCCAATGGCCAACTTGAGTCTCCCACCCCCGTCACCAATCAGAGAGAAGCATAAACTTCCTACAGACCAAAGTTTTTCCTCAATTATTATATTATTTATAGCTGGAAAAGAGCACTTCCAGGCAGTGGGGGTGGACAAACCAAAACATTGGGTTGTAACCTAAGATTTTGTATTGCTATCTTGAGTCCTGGAGCAACTCCTTTCTCAGACTCGCATGCATAAATGTTTTTGTTTTAGACATTTTTTTCCCCTCTAAACTCATTGTTTATACTTCATTCCACAAAGTTTTTTTTTCAGTCACTGAGCCTCTTCTTGTTCTCATGGTGTTGTAACATTTCGCTGTCTGTTCAAACTACAAATGAGGGTGTCCCTGTCAAGAAGGTCACAGGTGAAGGGATGTTAGGGTGGTATATTATGGTTAGAAATTAACTATTTTATAGGAAAGAAGAGGAAATGGACTTGAAAGTCAAGTTAGTGTTAGTCGAGTATCACATTTACTGTTTGGTTTGGCTGTCAAATGCTGTTTTGGTATTGCCATGGTGATGTGTGGAGTGACTGCAGCCCTAGATTTTTAATGGTGACCTGGCTCGCTCCCCTTTCCAGAGAAGCAAAGCTGGATTTATGTTTTTTTTTTAATTCTTCCTTTTGTTTTGGGATTTTATAGAGAGGGTAGATGGATGAATGATCTGGATCAGACAGCTGGTTCAAGAGGCAGCGCCTCTTATGTAAGAAGCCTCAGAGTGATGGTAACTGACAAACAGCACAAAGTAATCAGATATGATGAAAAGATGACCTAAGTACCAGCAGATTGGGGAAAACAAGTTTATTTGTTTACTTCTGAACAGGATACAAAATGTTCTCCATCAACTCTTTAGGTAGCTTTAGAATAATTTCAAAAGGCATACGTTTTTAAAGCTCACTGTCTTCTCACCTGGGGCCAAGCTCATCCTCACTCCGCCACACAAAGTCCCCAAACTTCTCATAGTGGGAATTGTAGTGGTGCTGGACTCTATAAAGCAGCGGAGGGGCAATCTCCATCAGCATATTGTAGGCCATCTGCTGTTCCTTTCCGCTGGTGTAGCCATTGTATAAGTTGTACACCCTGTCGGCTATTTCTGTTATGATGGAAAAGAGTTAGAGAGGGACAAAGGAACAAGAACAGTGAATAATCAATTAGGTAGTATTAAGATGATGGTTGTCAGCTAACAACCAGTCAAAATTTGCTATATTTGAAGTATCTTTGTTGTTTGTGTGATGAAATAAACTTTTTGTATCATCTTTCAACTGTGAAAAAAAGATGTTCTACCCTTTTAAGTCAGTAAAGAAAAAAATAAATTACTACCAAGAAATGTTAACTACATAAATCTCTTAAAAAAGTTGATGAAGTCCTGCTCAAAACTGCAACACATTCAATAATTTTGAGGATTTCAGCTCAAAATTGAAATTGAGTTGGATTACTTGATGACATTGCTGTTATTAACGTCTCTCACAGATGACAACTTATGGTTATTAGACTGCAGCATTTGTAAGGCTTTTAATTTGAGGACGGACATGTTACCTGCAAAGCACATGGATTTTTTTTTGAGAGGCCTACAATGGACAGACTGTACCCAACCTTGGTGTGGGTAGCCATCAGTCGATGCTTGTGCAGCTCAATGAAAGCTGACACATTTACAGAGAGAAAACTTATTGCCTTTGCCATGAGGTCATGCAAGTGTGAATTCCTGACAGAAAATATCACAAAATCCAGTTTTAGACACAAATTGTGATCTTAAAATTTTAATAATGCAGTTTTTAATAACCTATTTGCTCTATTTGTTTTATGGCTTGATTCTGCTTTGAGCTTCTCTATGCATGTCAAAGCTCTTCTTACAACTTGGTTATGATCCATCAGCATGAAATAGAAATGCTCAAAACTTCTGCTACGGTCTGACACTTTTAAAGTAAAAATATACAGAACAGAAGTGAACATCGCACACTCTTGATGGAGTATAAAGTAGTAGGAACATCATGAGAACAACTCGGATGTTCAGGTAAAAGGTTATTTGGGAAGGAAGGTTACTGAAGAATGTTGGAAATTAATGCTCAAACAAATATGAAAGCTTTCGGCTTCAAAAGCCGCAATGATACCTTCTGCACGACTGTCATCCACCACCGGGCAAGATGTGCGTACAGAGACAAAGCTTGACTCTGTGTGACTGCCTCGATTATCCACTGCAGCGAGGGTAAACCTTTAAGAAAAGAAAAAAAAACAAAATGCATTATTTGCTAATAAAATTCCATTACCTAACAATTTGATCTCTACCATCAGGTGCTATTTGTGTTTACTCATAAACACATGATTTTAATGTAACTAAGTAAAATACTTAATCACCTAGTTAATTAAAACAAACTCAGAAAAATAAAAGTTCAGATTTTGTAAAGTTCATTGCTTCATTAAATTAACTGAAACTCAATGTGATAATTTTAATCTTATTGAATTTCCATCTCAAATAAGACATTGTATATCTTATATGCACAATCCAGTGAACAAAACATGTTTCTTAAATAGATTTTTTATTTTATTTCTAGAACCATACTCCTCTTTTTCTCTATTACATTATTGAGATATTGAAATTCCATTCCTTGACCAGGTGCAACACCAAAAAGTGATGCTCCTGTTGTCTCCACATCACAGGAGCTCATTCATGCATCAAAAATAAAGGCTGCAACAATAGACCCTGCTAATTGGCTAAATCACTTAACTGATCACCTCAGAAGATAGTTAATTCACTGGCTTACAATTACAAGTAGCTACATTTTAAATTCTTTATGAGTGTATGTTATTTATATTGACTGACAAAAGCCAAAGACAAACCAAAATCTTTAACAAGGAAAATATTTTTTCAGAGCACTACCACAGACACAGTACTGCTGCAGGATTTAATTGGAAAAATAGGTTGCCAAGGTTTTTTGACTACCATATTCCATTTTGTGATGCCATAATTATTGCACTATTGTGGTGAAGCTTGTTCTGTTAGTAAAGATTTACTGGAAATAGAGAGAATGAGAGAGACCGAGAGAGCGAGGGAGGGGTGGTCGGTTGGCGGGGGGTAGAAAAATCATGTTTCGGTCCACAGTAACTGTTTTTCCTACTGCAGGGAAAGTTTAGAAAAAGTGAATTAAGTCTTGAGAAATATTTATAACTGGTTAAGAAAAACTGTAAGCTTTCAGCAATATTTCCACATAGTAACCACTGTAAAAACAGCAGAAGGACACAAAGGAAACCACAAAACAAAGTGAGACAAAATGAGCAACTCGCATGGCATTCCTATCCTAAAAACTGCTCTGAAATGCACAAAAAAAAATTAAGATATTATTGTTTATGCAAAAGTCACTTTGCCAAAAACGCCCATTCTCATTTTGATGTCTCTTGCAATCTGTTCCAATGCTATCAAGTGATTGTTTTGCTTGTAACATGACCTGTTTGGGCATTGCTTGCATAGTTTGTCTGGTCTTGTTATTCAGCAGGGTGGATGTGGTATTCCCCAAGAACCTCAAGAAAGACGTGCAGACCTCGCTGGCTCCTCTGCCTGGCAAAACAATGCCAGTATGTTACAGCCACGCTGTTTAAATTATACAGCCACATAACGTGCAGATGGATACACTGAGGTGGGAGAAACGAGCAAAGCAGAAAGATGACATGACAGAGTTTTTATTAAAAGAGTATTGTGTTATGCTTGATTACTTGAAGAGTTGTATGTATAAGCTTGCTGCCTCCTTTCAAATCCCCCAAAACAATTTTCCTATGGTTTGTAAAAATGAATTAAGCTTCTCTGGAAAACAACGTGGAAAAGATGTGTGGAAGATTTTAATTTTTTTTCTACTCAAACCCAGAATGCAATGTTTTGATTTTGGTCCTGAAATTCAGCCAGGTGACTTTATTATTATGTGTCTTATTTAAGCAAACTAAAATAAGTTGTTAAAATGGGTAGAATGAACATAGGAAACTAATTTATAAACAGGCACTCTATTATTATGAAGATAGCCTGGGAGAAGAACAGATACAACCACAGTCTGGCCTGTCATGAGAATGTAAAATCAAGGAAAGAGCTGAAAAGATCTACAACCACTACGATGACCATTCACCCACAGAGAGATACACTATCCTTTGTAGGCGCTGTCGCTCATCTCTATCATTTTTTTGCTTTATTGTCTCGTTCTTTAGCCTCCATGGGAAATCATTGATTTTGTCAATTAGCTATTGATTAAAGGAACAATACAAAGAGAAAAAGTTTTTGTGTTAATTGGCAATACTACCAGTAAAGAGATAGCTAAACAAGAATCACAAAGTCAGAGTGATCAGAAACATGAGACAAAAGGAATGGGAAAATGTTAAGCGATAGTCTGGGAAGATCAATTAGAACAGTATCTCTGGGATGCCAAGAGAAGCCAAGATGGTTGGGGATGCCTTTTTCATTACATCAGCATTTGGACACACATCAGTCGAGGCTGTCTGCAAATTAATCAAAGCAGAAAGCTGTTTCTCCTTGCCCAAAGAATTTGTGTCAGCTTACAGTATATCTCATGACTCCGAAATCATCCAATCTGAGTGGCATCAGACTTTCGTCATTGCTCTAAATAAGACTGCCTTGCCTCTCACTGTAAATTAGAAAAGATGGTCCGGCTCGGAATGAGCTCAGCTGTGCATCTGCAAGGCTCAGCAGGAAAAAAGTAATAACGACTGCACTCCATTAAAAGTCATTGACGCTGAAATAACCAAGACTTCTGGAAATTGAGTTTTGGGAAAATCCACTAAACTGTCATTGCAGTGATACTTTTGAATTACAAATGACAGTTACAGTGACCATCCCTTTTGGCACACAAGGATTGGAATGTGTCATAATAAGAAATTTAAAGTAAATGATATTTAAGTAATAGTAAGTGAAAAATCCATCCATCCATCCATCCATCGTCTTCCGCTTATCCGGGGTCGGGTCGCGGGGGTAGCAGCTTCAGAAGGGAGGCCCAGACTTCCCTCTTCCCAGCCACTTCTTCTAGTGGCTGGGAAGAAGCCACTGGAAGAAGTGAAAAATCAATAAACTAATAAAGAAATGTATGCTTCCAGTCTTGTTGGTCACTCAGAGACATGCAGTTTCATGAAAATGATCATGAAAATAATAATTCACATTACCACTGGATGTTATTGTTGCTGACTATTATCAACCACCTTTTCATTTTCCCACCGATCTCATATGATGTCACCCCTCTCTTGTAGGTTTTCTCCTGAGCTATGTTTTCTCTAGTTTTGAAATCAGTTCTCATTGACATAGTCATGTGTTTTACGCAGAAATGCCCTCAGACAGCAATGTTGACATTTCACTTCAACTAGTCCACTTCCACTCTCTGTTTTTTGCATCCACAGACAACATGAATAGTTTTGAGGAACGTTTATGAAACGTGTTGAGAAATTACGTACTGTACATGTGTATGATTCTTCACAAAATACCTACAAAGATTTACAAGTGGCTTAAAACTCCTGGATGGAAATTGCAAAGTTGTTATCCATGGAAGAGGCAATACTGAAGCGGGAGAAGCGTCCTCAGAGGTTCTGCACCCATTATGAGAGATATGAGTGAACATCAACCACGAAACCTCACTTTTACTGCTCAGGTTCAGGTGACGTACAGGAGATTCTTAACGGTATTTCGGCCCAATTAAAAACAGTTAAAAGGGAAATATTATGTGTTTTCCAGGGACATAGTGTCATTTTATAACCAAATCAAGTAACCATGATACCTTCAGTTGTTATAAAAGTGCTATATATATATATATACAACAAGACGTAAAAGAAATTTGACATTGCAATTTAATGCCTTGAAATTGGCCCTCTGTCTCTTAAAGCCTTTAACAACGTATGTGGGGGAAATGCACTGAGATGTAGCTCATGTGATATGCTATACAAATACACAGTTTCACCAAGTGTTTACTAATTTATAAGACAAAACAAACTTACAAGTTACTTTTCAGCAAGCTATAGAAGCTTATTTTAAGTTACCAATTCTTTAATATTTGTTAAAAAGTAGTAATTCTGCTAGCAGATGATTTCATTTATAGCGAGACATTTTCCCATGTTATTAGTGAAATAATCTTTTTCGTCAATATTAAGGAATTGTTTACTCAAAACAAGCTCCTAAATCTAATTGAAAAGTTACTTGTACGTTAGTTTTGTCTTATTTCAAGTGAATTTCCACTAGAAACTATACAAAGATACTCTAAGACTTTGTGTTTTTCTAGTGTGGCTGCCATGGGAGAGTCAAGGATTTCTCCAACATGCATGAAAGAACTAAAGCCACATTCCAGAATTGTTTTTAATGAGGGAATTAAATTATAACATGATGCAATCATGTTATAATACCAAAAGAAAGTAAAGGTTTAGCAAGAGTAAATTTGGCCTTGATGGTATTTAATGCTTACCAAAACATTTTGATCTTTTTTTCTCTGTTAGTTAGACTGATGAGGAGAAACACAAGACTGGTATTACCTTATGAACTATTGAAGTATTAAAACTAGTAGCACAGCATGTACACTCATAAAAAAGCAGCATGATAATAACAAAAAAACGTGTTTTATCCACGTGCTGCTCATAACACTTGACTGGCTTAGGTGGTCAGGTGATAACACTAAAGAATATTATTTTACTGTTCCTGTTTTGTTTTGCTCACAGAAAACTTTAGGGTCAAAGCAGCCTGCAGTAATGAACCAATGTATAGTGAATACAAGCTTAGGTTTTATGGGCTTCAAAGACATCTCCTGTGACATAATTTTGATGCAAGTTCTTCTCTTAGAATAAAAACATCACTGTGGAGAATGCCTAAACACTGATGCCAATACTACAAAGTTATATATTAGTTAGAAGTTAGAAACCTCTTTGTTGGAGGTTTTCACAAGTGGAAGCCTGATTTCTGCATTGGAGTATGTAGTACTATGGGACGCTGTTCTCCCATAGTCCTCAGATGTAGTCAAAATTTGATGGGAAATTGGGAATTTAAAATAATTTTTAAAAAGCTGTGTAACTGGTAAATGGAGGTATTTATCTTCTATTGTATTAGAATTTTCAACAGCAGATAAAACAATGCAAAACATTTTTTGTAGTTCTACTCCATAGATAGCATCAAAGCCTCTACACCATAAATCTCAATTAAAAATTGCAATAACTCACAAATACAAGCCATAAGGCTTCTGGAGAAAAATGTTTTAATGATGTTTGTTCAATAATATTTTGTTAGATAATCAATTACGTTTATTCAGCAACAAGGGAGATCAAAGTGTTTTACATTGTGAAAATATAAATATAAAACATATCATATATGGCTCAGACATTTTGTCAAGAGCCATGATCAAAATATTTGATACACATCAAATATGTTGGTCAATGCTCTGTTTATTATGGTTCCAAAGCAACTCTAAGCAAGTGGTTTTTTAGCGTTGGTTTAAAGGAACTCAGTGTTTCAGCTGTTTTGCAATTTTCTTGAAGTTTGCTCCAGTTTTGAGGTGCACAGAAATTGAATGTCATTCGCTCCATGTTTGGTTCTGGGGATGAAGAGCAGACCAGAACCAGGAGACCTGAATGGTCCGGAAGGTTGATACAAAACAGCAAATGTTTAATGTATTTTGGTGCTAAACCATTCAGTGATTTATAAACTAACAGAAGTATTTTAAAGTCTATTCTCTGTGCTACAGGCAGCCAGTGGAAGGACTTCAGAATTGGGGTGATGTTCTCTATATTCCAGGTTTTATTGAGAACAAGAGCAACAGCATTCCAGATTCTTATTGTTTTTTTAGACAGACCTGTGAAGACACTATTGTAGTAATCGATGCGACTAAAGATGAATGCATGTAGGAGTTTTTCTAGACCTTGCTGGGACAATAGCGAATTAATCCAGGAAATGTTTTTCAAGTGATATAAAGCTGACTTTGACAGATAAGACAAAGACTGAGCTATCCAAATACATGGACAGGGGACTACATTTGCATTAGTTAAGGTAGTCCAAACTCAATAATATTGCACTAACTTTCAAGCATGGTGGTGATAGCAGTATGTTAACTGTCAGCTTTGCCCAGCCTGGATGGAAAACAAAGATGGAAGGGTACCACCAAATACTTTAACTTTATGTCACTTCAACCTCTTAGGTTGATTGATCTCAAACAATAGTACGTGTACCATTGGTGGTACTAAGTTTGCTTTCAGTGGTACTTAGAAAAAGTTGTGCTGTTGACCATTTATAAGTTCAATATAAAGTTGTTTAACTGATGTAGATAATAATCCAGATCCACCAATTAAAAAAGAGATATGTTGTTAAGTAAAGAAGTATTCACTTCAAAGTGAAATGGAGAATGGAGAATATTTCAGGAACTCCGATGATCAACTGAAATTTACAACAGCTAAAAACAAGTGCTGTTGGATACTTATTTAATTGTAAGATACCACCGTGCATCTGGGAATGAGATCAAACCTGACATATTTGTTTTGCAGGCAAAGAAACTAGAAGTATATGGTAACTACTGTGCTTTGTATAAAGCTTGGCCCTATTAACGATATAAAGTAATAATGGGTTTATGTGCAAATTATGTATACAACAATAATGGAAAGTTCACTAACAGAGGTTGCAAAGAATTCTGTGTGAGAAAGGTTTAATGAGTGCAAATAAAATGTTTATTACTGTGGTCAGTACAGTTTACACAGCCATATTAGATTTTGAGGTCAGGGTTGGTTCCAATGCATTTTTTTCAATGGAATGCTAAACTAAATCATACCCTTAAACCAAGCATGCAGTTCTACTGGATAAGAATAACTGCTTTCTTGTTTGGTTCTCTGTGAAGAAAAACACAACAAATTAAAAATGTTAAAGTGCTGTTGTGTTACTATTCTAAAGTCTATAAATATGGTGTTATATGAAAACCTTAGTATTTTCTGAGGTGTTATTTATGATAAAAAAAGTTTGACGACTATTTATCTAGATAGTTGAAAGATGAAACTATCACAGTGTTACAACATAATAGTGATTCCAACCTTGTGTCAAACCTGGTTATAGAATAGCTATGGATGCAAGATGTTGGAGACAAAATAGAACTTCAAATTGTTTTAGAAGAAAATAATCATAATCAAAGAAGCATGTTATGTAAAAACAAAATGGACTGAGAACAGACAAGAGTAAACCATATACCAGGTGTGGACTATCCATCGGCACAACAGGCCATGCTCAGGGAGTCAATTCTCATCTCTTGGCCGGTCTCAGGCTGTCATAATTTCAACAAAAAAGTATATTATAAATAATTGTTGTCAATCTTCTTGGTTCGTCCTATTGGACGAACCAATCGTCCTGTTGGTTCATTTTCTTGAAGGACATTTGACTAATCCAATAAAATCTCTGAACCCTCCTTGTCCAACCCCCTCTCCTGTTCCACCAAAATGATCATATTTTGCTGACTGGAGTCAGAGAGACATGAGTAGTGATTGACAAACCACAAAAGTGCAATGGGGCCAGAAAATCTGTGAGGAAAAAAGCTAAAAAGCCTGCAAGTGGAAGGAGCAATATGTGCCAAAATAATCAATATGGTTGCTATTGGCATTATAAGTTCAATTATGTACCAGGTTCAGGGCTGAAGAAGGAGCAGAAGTATGGAGATTCATCAAAGAAGAATGAAGAGAAAGATGTGATCAAGAGACAGATTAGGAAAGATGTCAAATTAGAGTCTGTCAACACTAAAAGAGGTAGCCAAAATGTTCATGAATAGGCATGTTTTATGAATGGAGAAGAGATGATGTGTGAGAGAGAGTGAGATAATGGTGGGTGGTGGTGTTGATGGTGTTGGTGGGGGGAATTAGAATGCAGTCAGAAAGACACTGAAAAGGCCACAAGGATAATGGCTCATACAGTAAAAATATTTTGGGATGGATGTTAAAAATTGTAAATTAAAACAACTAAAAATGAAGAAAAAAGTAGTTAAAACAGTTGGAATGGTTACTATTTACAAGTAATAATAAAAAAAAAAGTTTATAGACACGTCTTCATTAAATAGTATCTTGGGAAATTATAGCCAAAAGTGCAGAAATACTCAACATAGGAAATTATTACAAGACTTATTTTAATCAGTCAGACTTAAAACATGGATAATAATCTTGGCCTGTAAAGACATGTATAATTTGTGTATTAAACTGCTGCTTGTGCACATACTGTGTATGTGTAAGAGAGAGAATTGCCTTTATGATCTGTTTTTGGTATGTGGATACCAAGTGACCACTAAGAAGGTTGTTTGGTGTCCAACTTGCCATTTTAACTTGCCATAAGATTACAGTTTGCAGTTGTTTCAACTTACAGTTATTATGAAATAATATTAATGAAACATTGGTTTGGGCAAATGAATGCTTTATCACTGGCAACCAGAAATGTGACACCAGTGAAATTATCTCTTTGTTTTTCATAGCATAAAGTGACATTTCAATGAGTAGCTCTTTACTTTTTATGGATATGTGGTCTTTAAATTAACATAATTGTGTATTTCATAAAACTCTGAAAAAGCATCTTTAGCTATGTTTTTTTGACATTCACATTCACTTCCAGAAGGGCCATGTACTGTACATACTGAGACATATACTGACTAATGATATTTACCAAAGTAAATCAAAGAGTACTGGCATAAGACACAATTTTATAGAACTCCTGTCTCAACTTTAAACTTTCCAGCAGAAAGGCCTTTGCTACACCAAAGTTGTGATTTTCATTGCAGTGCTTGTTAGGGGAACAGAATGAGCTCAAGTGTACATGATTATGGTTTCCTAAAGATTTCAGTTGTGGCTATTTCTTGCGTAAAGACATTGAAACTGTTTCAAAACAAACCAAGGCTATAATGCACCAAGACACTGTGAAACAAAACCTGAGAAGACAAGCAAAGTTGAGATGCAATTGTGTTTCATGTGTCCAGTGACAGCCACAACAACATCTGGGTCTTGTCTGCTTCCCTCATAGTTGTTGGTACTTCTGCTTAATTTCAGAACGTAGTGGGGACAAATAGTACTCAAGAGAAAGGCAAATCAGAGAGCAACCATAAGTCTGCACTGACCCTTCTAAGTAGCATATCCTTGTATGATAAATATAAAAATAAAAATGATTACTACATTGTACTCTTAATTCTTGTTGACAGTGATTTATAAACTTGCTGTATCAGCCTTATGATAATTCTTAAGCTTTGCAGTGCTGTCTAAAGTACATCATACTGCACAGGGCTCTTAAAACAGACAAAGGCCTAGATATTTGCTGATTACAGCTTTTTTGCAATTACTGCAGCTGATGGACTGTCATCTTTATTTATTTCATAATTCATCATGGCAAAAACAAGCTTGGCTTAAATGATCACTTTTCAATTTCCTCCTGAATTTCTCTCGTCTATGCTTAAATACTTTTTTAGCAAGTTGTTTTGCATAATTTTTATAGATTTTTTTATGACGGGCCTTTTCAAATTGTGGACTATGACTCCCCCACACTGCCTGGGGGGGCACCGGAGCTCAACATGAGAAAGAAATTAAGAAACAGTAGCAACTCTAAACATTTTAGCCAACTTCACCAAGCCTATGCCAGAAACACAATGGATAGATTTTTCATGCGTAAAATTAAGGTGAGTAAAGAGACTGAGTCAGGGCCAAGCAAAGTAAAAAAAGGATGTATTACCATGATTTTAATTTGGGATTTTCATCGGTTGGATTTAAAGATGCTCCACTGCCACAGTTTTTTCTCTAGTAGTTTTTTGACAGAAGGCTAAACTGCGGTCACAGCCGAAAGTAGCTCATGTTTGAGGCAATGTAAATGGCAATGCAGCTGAAACCTCACATCATATATTGTTTCACAACATATGATAACACAGGTAAGCCCCACAACACTAGTGAAACATATATGAATGGAACCCCAAGTACAGCAATAGCAAAACATGTACAGAAATGGTATCAATAACATAGGTGGGGGAGCAGTGTTCTGCTTGCTCTCTGAGGGATTATAAAACCTTGTCCTTTAAGAGTCAGATCCACTGTGTTATCCTGAGTCTTCCTTTTAAGTAAGTGATATAAAATCAAATAATGATTAAAGAAAACTTTTTCATACCACAAAACACTGTTTAGTTTGGGGTGCCAAAAGAATATCCATGTAGTTTCAGTGAAGTAAATGTGAAACCAAAAGTCTAAATCTAATTCGCATTCTTTTCTTTCTACCTCTTGGTATGTCCGACTACTCAAGACTCTGTAACCTTCAAGTTGTAAATACATGATGCGTACCATTGTAATATCACTGTAACAACCTATTGCAGTATGTTATGAAGGCATTACATGATGCGATTAGTTTGTTTTTTGAATGTAATTAACACTGCCATTTAACAAGGACCCTTCTGTATTCACTAAAATCTCTGACTAAAGAGAACATAAAAGAACGGAAGCATCGACCACGTTCAGACTAAGTATGCTTTCTGGCTTAACTCAACCCAGCTGTTTGTCAGAAGACGGTAAGAAAATTCACTCTTTTGAAACAAATAACATTTGCCAAAGGAAAAGTAGACAACCAGGAAAGAAAGTGGTGTTAGCGGTACTTCCTTTTGCCTGTTTAGGTAAGCTTGGCAATATTGACACAAAATAATCCACGCAGATTCTATACCTGTCTAATCTTGTTTTGGGATGTAGGGCTGCCAGTGGCGCTTATCTCTAGTGGTCAATAGTCAAGAACCTGGAATATGTTTCCATTCAGTCACAGACCCACCTCTGAGGTATTCAAGACAAGTCATATAGTAGAAAATCCAGTTCTACCAAATAATTACCTAACTATTCGGGCTAACTATTTGAAGGAGAAAAAGTTATAATAAAGTTTTCAAATGTGTAATTTATGCCCGGCCAAACTGGTGATTTATGACCACCTAGAGTCAGTTTAACAGAGGTTTCCTCTTCAGCCAGGGCTTATGCAGTATATGCTTTAAGACATTAAGTTGTTACATTGCAGGTGAATAACAAATAATTCAAGTGATTAATAGATAACTGGATGTTAAACAAATGTGTTTCCATTCCATGTTTTCTTGCTTCCTCTTCCTTACCTAAAATGTTTTGTTTTTTTTTCTACAATTTTCTCCAACCTGGCACAAGGGGGGGTAATGAACATCATTGCAGCTAAATGGGTCTGCATTATTTGTCAAAGCCTAATGGCATGTATAGACTTACCTGTAGAGACTGTCAGGTTCCAGGCACTTGAAGACAACCGAATAGATCACAGACTGGGGGTGATCTCCGGTCCTTTTTCCCGCAACAACACAAGATGAGCTCAAACCAGAGAATACATCATCCATCAAGCTCAGAACCTCACCTGGTAGAGAAATAGGATGAGAAAGAATCTTTTAAATGAAGAATGAATACAGTTTCAAAAATGTACAAATAAGTGTATTGACTTTCCCCATGTTGCTTAATCAGGTTTCAAAAGTGACTTAGTTTTAATGAATACAGCAGCTTTTAGCATTTAGAAACAAACAAGTACCAGACACAAGAGTTATTCTATGTTTAGTCTAGTAGCTGTTTCCTTCATATTAATTGTACCATTTCCCTCTGTTTTCGTATGTTTTGTCTCAGCTTGGTCCTGTGGGAGCTATATAAGCAGCAGCAAACCCAAGGCTAAATTAAACATGACATGAAACCCCTGCACAAAACATTATAGATTCTGAAAAAAAAATGAAAAAAAGATTTATTTCCTTTACAGACACATACACTGTACGGTTACAATGACATCCCACCAAGCACACTGGTGTCTCACAAAACAGTGCTGTGTAAGCTGTGAAATATTTTTCTTGTCAGCTTACAGGAAAGGCAAGCAACGAACAGTTGTTCATTCAGACACTGACTCTCACAACACCAGTTTCCAGTACTCACAGGGCTGGTGGAAAAAAGAGAGACCTGTCAAAATAGTTTAAAGTACTCAAATGGTTGGATTTCCAGCTATTTCTACATGAGGTAAAGGGCAGCTTCGTTTTAGCTTATGATATATGGGCCAACTTATAAACACATGGAGTAAGTCTGGCTGGTGGGGCACAAGGGGATGGTAAGAAAAGGTTGCAAAAGGAAGGGAAAAAAGAGTTACACAAATGAATGAGTTGACCTTTCTACAGAAAGAGCTCTGTATATAGGAAGTTGCCCCTGAACACCTTCCAAAGCTGTGGCAGGGTTACTCTTTCAAAGAACTCACCTTTTTCAGATGGTGGATTTACTTAGAAGGATTTTAAACTTTTCACAACTCTAAAATAAGATGTATATGTAAGACATGGAATTTTGGTGCCACGCTAAATTTAGTATCGGTCCACCCTCTGAATATATAGATAGAGTATGCACATTTAGAACCCTGAATATGATGTGACTGATCCCCTTGCTGAACTTTAACATTGCTGCCTGGTGTTTATCTGGTGTATGAAGATATGCAGCTATAGGTAAATAGTGTTCCAGCATCACCTTTCCATATATTTTTTTACTGTAGCATCCAAAATGTAATCTCAAATTATTTCTGAGTTGCCACTGTGATTTTTATGTTTTTTGTTTGTTTGTTTTATTATTCTGTTTTACATAAGCATTACTACTTGGAAATGCCATATGTTCTGCATATATGTCACTGCTACGAAATTTATCTGAGTGCAATGTAAATATCATGGCAACCTGATGATAATGTTGTTCAACCTAGTGCTACACTATGCTGACACTTTGTCTGCATCAATGAAGAAATAATGTTTGTTGGGTTATTTAATAAATATACAATTCTAAGAACCAAAATATTTGTATTGCAAAGAAGAATATTTCAGTTTTAATTCAATGTCAACAGATGCCATCACTTGATTATGTACACTTCTAACGTAGTACATCACTAAATAGAGTATTTAGAGTACTGTCAATCTTTAACTGAAAATATGGCAAATGAGCATTTAACCAATTACATCTGACAAAGTTTGACTATTGCAGAAGACATATTAAAGCCAGGTCTGAAATGCCTTCTTGTTTACGTGTATTATCCAAGGAATGGAGAGCTGAAATCTGCTGCTGTTGCACTTTCTATTCACTGCCTTAGGTAATTATAGAGATGATTTGTCAAGTAGGTATAAAGTTGCTGCTGGTCACTGGTTCTGTAATAATGTGACTGACTTGAGTAGTTGACTCAAAAAGTTAAGATGGCTTATAGAAGACCAAGTCTTTATTGAGGAAGTGCATTGTGAAAAGCCCTACAGAGAACTCAATTGCAGTGGAAGTGATGTTAAAAGCATCCAGTGATGAGAAAACCAATATTTATTGCCAGCCAAATAAAACCAAGTCAACTTTACTTTAAAAACAGCAGGTACGAACTAAAGTACTGAACAAAAAGTACTTTTTTATGTACTCTTTGTTCAGTACTTATGCCGACCAAAAAAGTACATTCTGTTCAGCATATTAGAGTTTTATATCCAAATTTTTTGTACGATAAAAATATTACAATGTAAAATACATAAATTGATCAATATATAAACAAAATCAAAGAAAAAGTCTAAACAAGACAATGTTACAAACAAGAAAAAAATCTAAATAAAATTAATAATTTATACTGGGTCAAAAACCAAAGAGGAAAGGGGTGCCTTAAGAGCAGATTTACAAATGGCTAGTGAAGAGACTTTTATAAATTGCAACGGGAAAGTGTTCCATAATTTAAGAGCTGCAGTGGCAAAAGCCTGATCTCCCCTGAGCTTTTGCCATGTCCTTGGCACCTCCATAAGCAGCTGGTCAGCTGATCTGAGTGACCAAGAATGGGGGTGCAGGTGCAATAGCTAATAGAGTGCAAGACTAAAGACATAAAAACAAAAGATATTTAAAATGAGTGTTAAAAAATAACAGTCTATTGATTAGAAAAATATTACAGGTATTTTCACAATTTAACATAACATCTCAAGTTGTTAAACATTAGCCATATACTGTAGCTCTCCAAATGAGGACGCTCCTTGATTTGACATTTTTTGTCAAACAAAGTTCCAAACTTCTCCCATATTCTTTCATTTTATCCAACCGCATAGAAAAATAAAGAAAAGACAATGAAAATCTTGTCCTGGAGTTGGTGTCTGTTTTTATTGTTTTTTTTTGTAATGCAGTTGAATGAAATGAAAGAATATGGGAGAAATTTTGAACTTTGTTTTCACAAGAAAAAAATGCATATTTAAAGGTAATTTTCTACGTTCTGACTGGTAATGTTAATGGCTGTGCTATTATAATACAGATACACACAGTCTCTGTCCCAGACAGCACTCTATTGAAACGCTATATTAGTCTGCACTATTTCAATGGCCGTGCAAAGATCCGGAAGGTAAGTAGTCAAGATAACTACTCTAATATGGATGATACAGACAATGACAAACAATGAAAGTGTTGCAGGTCAGGATGTGCATTAATCAGCAGATGACTGGTTGTAATTTATTTTCTCTGTTGCACATTTATCTCAATGATATATGGCACAATACAGCTTGATTGTTCTGATCGATCATCCCAATAAGAATGTAGTTCTTGCTCTAGCTGGTAAAAAGTTTTTGTGTATTTCAGTTATGGTCTCACCACTTATGCGATGTCTTTTTCTTTTCCAATAATAGGTCTAAGAGAAGTTTCTGTAGTGTTTAATGTGGCTATTCTTGCCTTCCATCTTCTCGTATAGCAGAATGCACACTTTATTTTATTATAAAGTTGTATATGGTAAAGGTTTGGAAGCTGCAATATAACCTTTAGTTTATGTCTTATCTGTGAGGTGGCTTGGTATTGAACAGAAATGGATATTGTTCAGAATGCATTTTTACTTACAAAATAAACTATGCAAAAGTTTTATTATATTGTTTTGTTGAGATCCCAATTAAAATCCAAATCATAATAAATGTCTTGTATAGATATGAGCTATGAATGTAATAATTACTGTTTTTTTCCATATTAACCCTTCTTTTGAAAAAGCTTTTTATTCTACAAAAAAATAGTTAGATGTGTTTGCTTCTTTTTACAACTTAAAAAAAACCCAGCATTAATCAATATGTTATATCAATTATCACTTAAGGTTGGGGGTCTACATTTAAAAACAACTTTCTGTATTTTAAATATGTGTGGAGTACAGAGTAAAGATGCAATATGGACACCAAATCATAGGGAAAAGTGAAACAGTGAAACTTTCTCACATTGAACAAAGTAGCACAAACTTCTAGAAAATCTGGTACTATTTGTTATTTCACGGAAGGATTTATTTAACAATCACCTAAAACAATTCTGTGTTTCAGCCAGCATTGATCAGATGAACATAACTGTTCTTATTTATGATCACAAGCCATGAGAAATGAGAGGGGTAGCTTGAATGTAGAGCAAACTAGGATGATGAATTGAATGTGCTCACACATGCAAAAACAATTCCACTGCTGAACTGTAAGTGTTTTTTTACAAGTCACTGGCACACATACTGGCCAACACGTAAGGCTGCATTTGTGGTTGTTTGCTCACTTCCACTGAGGACTTTAAAATTTGACTGCATCCAAGCTGGTTGCTTATAAGCACGTGCGTATAGGAATTTGCTAATGATAATCAAAGTTCTATTCATTAACTCTAGAATAATGTTTTCAACCCACCCAGAAGTACAGCATTTAAAGTTTTACCCGCTAAAGGGGTTCCACAAGGGCAGGCCTGTGGTCCGTCAACATTTCTGTAGATACCAAAGCCAAAACAGCTCACAGCTGGCAAAAATTAAGCCTCTTGAAATTCTATTACGGTAAAAGCTATTTTGTGTTCTGCAGCTTACATTGCGATAAAAACCTCATGACAAATGCCAGCTGAAGCTAAAGAATAAAGCTAAATAATAGCAAATCACAGGAATGTGACGAGTTGGACTGACAGACAGTGTACAGAGGAAACCGCTCTGATTCAAACAAACTCAGGCTTTGTTACTACGCTGTAGTCACAAACAGAGTCAAGTCATGTTTATTTTAAAGACCAATGTCATATAAGATTTCTCAAGCCCAGAAAAATCAACAGTTCCTGACCTAGACTGGCCTAAATTTGCAACAAAAACAAGGAATACCCTTTTCAAGAACTTCAGCGCATAACTAAACACGAGAAAGCAGGGGTGTGGTGGGCATAGGAGGGGAGATTCTTCCTCTCAGCCCCGCATGGAATACATTAGGTGGCAGGGGGGGAGTGAAAAAACATAACATTGCAACACCCCATGACAGTCTGTGTGTTTTTCTAACACATTTGGATATATAGACATTTAACATCATCATTATAACATACTGAAAGTTTCAACTAATATAAATAAATAATCTAAATTAAAAAACAACAGTTAACATTTCTTATCTCCCCAAACCATTGGCTAAAACTAAAAATGGTCAAACAACATCAGGTTCATATGTTTCGAACATTATTACTCAGCATACTAGATGAAATATGAAGATGAAATCTCTCAAATAGCTGGAAGCTTGGTGTAAAAAAAACAGGACAAACTTTTCCCAGACCAGATGGATTGAGGTTATTATATTGACATACATTTTCAAAACAATGTTATATTTTGGTATGTTGCCTGTACTGAGAAACAAAAAAGATAGAGATCAGAATGTGAACATCTATTTTTAATAAACTGCACATATAATGAGATATCCTAATGTATGAAACATTTCACACATAAAGGTACGTTGTTTTCAGCTCCATGTTCACACCAAGGTGTGTGTGGGATTTTCTGCAAAGTTACAGGCTCACCCAGAAAAATTATCACAAACATATCATTTCAGTTTGACTACTAAATCCAGGCTGTGTGTCTTTGCCACAATCGTTAACTTATGTGTGTGTTTGCATATGTGTGTTTTAGTAAGTGTATGCATTAACACTATAGGTTATTGGGTTCATGGGTGTTTTTTTCCCCTCAAAGAGGAAATTTGAGGGAAAGTAGCACAAGAGAAAAAAAAACTGTTAGTGAGGTCCTTTTTCTTCGCTCAGTTCTTTTCATATTATGTACAAATCTAGGAGCAGGTGCTTGATCAGTCTTCCTGCAAAATAGACTGAACATAAAATATAAACACAACACTTATTTCTTCCATTTTGTCATAAACTAAACTCAAACTGTGTGGCCTTTTATTTTGATCTGCCTGAGGTACACAGGGTAGCATCTTGATATGCTTTACTTGTGAGGTGGGATGGATTATCTCAGTAAAGCAGAAGTGTTTACTAACAAATTTTGAGAAAAATACTGTCAGTCGAGCTCATGACAAAGTGGGAGCAAAAAAAGTGTTGTGTTTATGTTTTTGTATAAATACTCTGACTCATCATATAAGTAATGGCCTACAGCATTGACAGTTTGCAGTCAAAATAGCCTTTGTTTTACTACGCCTTTTTTCCTGACTCAACCTTCGTTTAGTAAAGGTAATAGCACTGTTTTTAAACAAACAAAACATAAGCTTTTTATTAACGAACAAATCACAAACTTTATATTTCCTGTGGGCTGCCAAACCTGCGATGGCCTCCTCTGTTAAACTGTCAGCACTCAGTCCTCCACTCCCTGCACTGCGTCCGCACAACACCGCCTTTCTGCCTCTCTCTCTTTCTGCCTGTGCAGATATGTGCACTCACCAACATGTAGGAGGAGTAAGCCACCATAGCATAAGAACAAGCAAAAAAAAAAAAAATCAAATATTCAGGTACAGTAAATGGTATGGCAACAATAAAAAACTGTGAAAAGTACTAGATCTACTGAGTTACACATAACTGACCATTTTTTTAAAAGTCATGTAAAGGAACAGTTGCCTGCCAGGACATATATTAATGTAGCTTTGCAAATAAAGTGTACTTCATAATGCTCTCATGTACCACACCTAAAACCAGTTTAAAGAGTACAGGATGGTAACCAAATAATATTTACATGCACCACGGTGCAAAGCAGTACAATGTTTTCATCACGTAGTTAAGCACATACTATTTTAGAGACCATTACCTTAGTGGGCATTTATTAAGTACTTAATAATGAATTCAATTTCTGACAATGGAAGATTATTAAGATTTAATAGTGGCCACAGACAATTACAAATTCTGACAAAAATCATGTCTCACAAACACACAACACAATTTTGAGGCAGCGTAAACCATTAGAATAATTATTAAAATATGACGGAATAAATAAAAGTAATAAAGTGAACTAAAAAAAATTGACTATATAATGATAGGTGAGTTGAAGAATATTTACGAATCTGCATAAAATAGACCTAAAGCAGTTTTCTCACTGTCTGACATTGAAACAGATTGGACCTTTCCTGTTTTAGATCAGATAGGGTTGACAAAATTATTTTAATTTTATAAATACAAGATTAAGAGGAAAGAGAGGATGACTGGTGCAGTACTACTCGAAGTCACACCAGTGCTTTTGCTTTCCGCAAGAGACTTTAACAACAGTAGTTCCGTAGTACACTAACAGTCATTGTCCCTCCTGAAGACCCATTTGTGCCCAAGCGATAGCATGTGTCTTCCAAATTTGCCCCTAAAGTTGTCTCCTGCTGATGCCTTCTAAACTGTAAAGCATTTACACCGTTCGTCCTGAAGCCAAATACCCACACGATATGATGGCTCCACTCTCATACTTTATAGTTGGGACGGTATTTGCAGGCTTGAAAGCTTCCCCCTTTCTCCTCTAAATTTGCGAAAGGTTGTTATGGCCAGTTTGTTGCTGACTGCATTTGTAAACTGCAATCTGAAGTGTTATGTTATTTTGATAATGGCTTCCTGCTCCCTGAGTGGCATATTCCCTCAATGCCAGAACTTAGTTTGTTTTAGTTTACAAACCTCGAGTACCGTATAAGAACATTCTTAAAACAGGTTTAGCCAGCATCTCGGAAAGGTCTCCTGCTTTTGTTTTGGGATTGTCACACACATTCCTTTCTGATCAGTGTGACTGAACAACATTTCGTTATTGTTTATACTTACATAGAATTGTTTGCACAAATGAACGTGATACCTGTCGGCATCTGCAAGTGGTACACAAGGATGAACCAGACTTGCGGATCACAATTCTCCAAAATATTCTTCCTGATTCCTTTGATTTTTCCATCAAGTCACACAAGGAAGCAGTGTGTTTGATATGTTTCCTTAGAATACATTCAAAGATGTGTCTATTTAACTCCAATGTTGCGAGTTAACCTATCAAAAGATCAAAAAGCTACAACATAAAAAAAAAAAAATCAACATTATTTTGATTTTATTAAATTTAAAAGCAGAGCAATTCTGGCATTTGTACACTTGTGAATGAGAATATTCTCAAAATATGTGAAAAAAGTAAATAATTTTGTTAACATCAATTTTTAACATCATTGTTAACATATTTTTTTTCTTTCCGACATTTAATTAAATTGAACTAATTTGGTTATACTAACTTGAAACATTAAAATGTTAGTCTGATTCAATGTCCAACAGTGAGGACAAAAGTTTTTAATATTGTATTTTATTATTGTATATACATTGTAAATATCTGGACACAAATGTATGTCTAACAATGCTGTTTTTTAAACATATAAATAAAAAAAATATGTTAAAGGATATTTAAAAAATATGTTAAAAAAGTATACTTTTAACATAAAGATAGATGTTAAAATAATAGTTTAGATTAATACTAGGTTTATCTAAACTATTAGATTCATAGTTTTATATAAATCTAATGATAAACTATTAGAATTACAAGTCTTGTATTTATTATTTGCTAAATCCTTAAAGTTATCAATCCAAAGTGCTGCTAATGGTAGATATTTATTCGTTTTTTTTTGCTTTTGACCCTGTTAGGTCAGCCTCCTACTGCGATTAGCAAGCAAAAGCAGCTTCTGTGGTTGAGCTTATTGTTTGAAGTGAATGAGTGAGGAGTGAAACAGTTTGTAAACCACAAATTATCATTTATTTTTTAATTTTTTGTATGCAGTCAACTCAGAGGATATTTCATTTATATTTATAAGTGAAGAAGATACTCTTTTTGAAACCAGAAAACTCTCTTCAAGTGCTTTTTATTTTGGGTACGTTTGAAACCTCCTCCTCAGAAACTACTCCGGCATTCACAGGTTTTTGGCGCTAATTACGACGCAAGAACAGCCATGACAATGTCTTCCAAGAGCTCAGGAATCTCTGACATATATTCAGGGAGAGTCTGTCACTGACCTGTGTGTTGGCAGTCGGGAAGAAGAGACAGTGGACCAAAACATTGTGAGGCATAAGACTGGAAATATACTAGTAATACAAAACTTCTTTCCTTTGCATCCATATAAAAATAAAATAAATGCACACTGTAGTCCTTAAAATAGCAAGTAATGTTAGACCATATTTAATGGAGGCGGCTCTACATTTCTAGTTAGGGATTTTTGTCAGTCCCTGTATAAAATGGAGTAGCAAGAAAGAAATTGCATGATGTGTATCTATAAATCAACATTTGCTTTATGATGTCTTGTCCTCAGCAGTGTTCATCATCACAAATTATATTTCAATTTCTTAAATGCGCCTGAAGATACAAGAAAAATAAAAGAGGTGGCTTCTGGACAGTAAGACATTAGAGTGGTATCCTTCCCTATATGTCTCTCTACAAAACGCAAGAAAGAAATGCATAGATGGTCCATTAGTATAATGAAGTAGAGGAAAAGAATGACGTAGCAAGCAGGTCTGATGTATAAAGCAATTGTGGAAGAGTTTAAAAGCAGTTCTTCTTTTAACTGAAGATGTGTGTATAGCTTAATATTAGTTAGTGCTAAACCTAGCAGTTTTTCAGCAGTTTGATAGTACAAATCCTAACAATATTATAACTCTCACTTATTTTGATGAAAGGTTGAACAATATGATGAAGACACAAGACGTCACCCAGTATGAAGCTAGGGCCTCACCCTGGAGTAACGGTGACAGACACACACATTTCTATTTAACATTTTTGCGTGATATAGGTCTTAATTTGGATCTACAGTGGTCTACAAAAATTCTTAATCCTCCCAGAGTCTTAGCGTGACACTCAGGAGGATGTCATGGTTGATTGTCGGGCAGCAGGGAAGCATGGGGACGGTGTCCCGTTAGACTGAAACCGCAAATAAATAACTCATGAAGGCACACAGAGGGTCAGTGTGACTGCTGGACTGCGCACAAGGTAAAAAGCTTGCCGAGTCAATTTACGACCACAAGAGGGTTACAAGTCTTAAATTTGAGTTGGTGAAACTTGCAGAAAAATAAATGAAAATTCATAACCGATTGTCTAATTTGTGATCACTCTAAACACTTGTGGGAGTCCTAGGTCAGCTACTTCTTCTGTGCACCAAAAAAAAACTAAAAACATAATTGTAAAAAAAACTATCTTAATAAATATCTCTAAACAGTTGTGATAATGGCACAAATGCAAATAGGTGACTCTACACAACACATAAGCCATTAACATCCCCAGGTTAAAAAAATAAAACAAACTGTCCCGTCAAGAAATAATCCTTATAAAGTAGTGTCACAACACTTTGGGACACAAAAGTGGTCGTGTTTATTTATCACAGTGTTTAGTAATTATCAAATGCTGTAATTCACTAATTCTCATCAATATTTAACATAGTAGTTTGAAGAAATAAAGGAAAACAAATAAAAGCGAAATGCATAAGTAAGTCTCCCTAATGCTCCAGGAAAAGTATTTCTGTCCAATCAGGCTTCAGGTATCACCGAAGTTTGATTTTGTGTTTTAGTAAATAACACTAAACAATCATTTTTAACCCTGTCTGCATTTGATAGTGAGCTGATTTTTTTTCAGTATCTACCGTGTTAAAGAGATAAGAAAACAAATCCAAATGGTTCATTATTGCAGTGGCTCTTGTGGGAATAAAATCCTAAACCTGGCAGCTGCTTTGTTCCCTCTAAATGTAGGATTTTCCCACCAAACTGGAAATCATGTGTTATTTTATTAGAACCCATGCCCATTACATAATCAATGTTTTCAACAAACACATTGTTACTTTGCTAAAATGAATGCTCACTTTATAAAACCAACAATTTATTAGCCATGGTTTATACAAGTGGGCTCAAACAACAAACTTTAGAAATGATTTAATGAATACTATGGCTGAGACCATGTTGTACCCTCTTGGATAATTTTAACTAGAAAGGTTTAAAACACCATTATGGCCCTGCCTCATAGTTTTCTAAAATTTCTCCTTGTAAATGTCCAGGGCTTTATTTGGAAAAGCTTTCAAATAAAGTTATTATTGTTTATTAATTACTTTTATTACTCATACTATTTCCAGATAATAAAAATTGTGCATAACTAGAAAGTAGAATGAAAGGAATATTTAAGAATTTTTTTGTTTTTAGGAAAAAGTCAATGTGGAAAGAAAGCCAACAGTGAAAGAAAAGCCAGAACTCCAGTTTGCAGTTTTCAAAAACCCATATAGGGTTTAGGTGGATGGATTGATTCAAAATTTTGTAAATATCAATAAGTTTCTGGTTGATGTACAAAATGTGAAAAGCAGTATGACTTACACTGAAATGACACTGCAAGACATAGTGGTATTTATTGCAGCATCACAGTCAACCAGTACAGAGTCAATATTAAAAATAAATTGATAATTCAGTGTTGAAACATGTTTGTTTCATAAAACATATTTGACTGTCATGAAACTGACAAACAAAATTTATCTGCCAGAATTTTGTAAAACTTCTTATATCAAGTTTTACAAAAACTTGATATAACATATATCAACTACATACTTACTACAATCTTTATACATGCCATTTGATGTATTGGGTAATTCCCAGTTCCCACCACAACTCCAAGACTCTTTGAGTGTAACAACCTGAAAATGACACCGTGCTTAGCTCAGTAGCCCCTGCCCTTTCCGCACAGCAAGACATTGGGTCAGGTGTTGTGGTTTGTCAAAGACTAATGAACCCCTGTGTCCACCATTTTGATGTGAATCATGTGTGGTCTAGTTTTACTGCACTAAATATATTTTTTTTTTTACTGAGCCTCAAATTTTGCCTGAATACACTCTTAACGAAAATGTAATTTTCTGGTTTTAGGGCCATACATGTGAGCATGTAATGTTTTAATCAATTAAAAAGTGTGTATGAAACATTCAGCTTTGGAAATATTGCCTTCGTTAATTGATTTAACCTGGTTTTGCTTGATTTTCTTGATTTTTGATGTAAAAAAAACATAACTGAAAAACATAACTAAAGGCTCCAATACATTAGCAAATGAAAACAAAGAAAACAAACTCTTGTCTGACTAAAAACCTATGTCTCAGTTTGACTGAAGTGAACTCTGGTTTGGTTAGAATGCTGAATGTCCAGCAGACTGGAGACTACTGCAAAGGCAGGAAGCTAACTATAGCACCAAGTTAATTAGTTAGAGCTTTTTAAGAGTCAGTGGAGACAGTGGAAAGCACAAGGGAGCTCTACAGTCTTAGAGCAACAGCCTAAAACACCCAATCCCCATAAGTTTTAAACCGAGTGTGTGGGACTACCTACAATTTCTGACCAGTTGACCTTGGTGCACAGGAAGAAGAATAGGGTTTCAGAAAAGTAAGCAATATACTGAGACGCTTGACATTGTAGGGCCCTAAAAGTAAAAACTAAGATTGTAAAATGAATTCTAAAATTTACGGGCAACCAAAGAAGAGAAGAGAAAGCAAGACTGGAGTAATGTGAGATGGGAGCTACATTAGAACCAATGAAACTGTTGATCACAATTAAATGTTCCAATGAAATCCAATAGGAAAAGACTACAAATCATTGGGGTAGAAGAGTGAAAACTTTAACTTTTAAAAAATATATTACAGGTAAGTTCAATTTTTAAATGGCATGAATTCAATAACACATTTTTTGAGGAATTTCTGGAATATGAAATAACATTTTGCTGAGTAGAACTAGCATGAAAATACCTCACTGGATCAATTTTGAGCCAGAATTCCTGATCACATGGTCCCTGATAGTGAGCCTATAACTAGACCAACTAAAGATAGATTTTTTTTTTTCTGAATCGTAATAGTAGAATGAATTAAAAACTTTTTGCACATTTTGTTTCCTTGTCTGTTTTGAACAGTAGGGGTAAAGATCTTGTATAAACACCAAAATGTGTCCATTGAATTACACAAACAGCCCTCAGTAAACCCAGCTGAATTATGGATCCTGTCTTTATAATAATGCAAGCCATTTTATTATGGGTATGTATTTGTTTCTCCCACTTTAAAAGCCTGCTATCCTCTGATTCTAGACAGAATTAGACTAATCAATAGCGATTTAATGCTCAAACGCATTGAAAATTGATTTTATCCCAGCATCAAATTTGACTGACTCATAATTTGTGCCAAACAGATACAATTTCACTATAACTGATAGGAACAAAATACCCCATAATAATACAAATGACAAATGAAAAGAGGCAATATTCTTATCTTGCTTCAGTAATAACTTCATAATTTCAGCATACATTCATTAGTGAGCTTTTGGCAACTCTGAGGGATTATCATAATTATTGAAAAATTGGGAGGAGAAAAAAAAATAAATCAGGGAAGTCTAGACCTGTGGCGAAGGCAGAGACTAACAATGTGCGTGCAAAGAGGCGAAATGGGAAAGGAAGCAAAAAGGAATAAGGACTGCAGAAAGCCTTTGGCCCCCTGCCTGCAATCTGCAATCTGCTGATGGCGAAGCTCGTGACGAGGAGGTGCACAGCGTCCATTTTTAGCGATGAGGTCATCTTTAATTAACAAAACAAAGAGAGTCAGCTGTGTCACTCCAATCTGTTATCTGCACCCATACTCAAGGACACCGTTTATCTCCATATAATTCAATCTCTTTGAATAAGAGCTTATCGACGCATTGGGGTGTATTCTTGGTCTCGGGCAATGATGGAGCTGTTACATAAACAAGGAAGGAGGGGGGATACCGTTGATTGTGATCGCAAAAGACATGTGGAAAGAGCAGAGTTATGTAGAGGTATTAGGCATATGACAGGAGAGGAAAAGCAGAACACGATCCACATGTCGTGTGTCTCAATAAGCTTGCGGCATGAGCTGGAAGAAGCAAACTGGAACTAAATTAAGGGCAAAGATCAAATGGCTAATCTGTTTCTGAGTCCAATAGTACCAGCATGAGGTGACATCATTGCTTTGGAGCCCTCCATGCTGCTGCTGTCTGGTTCCCCCTATCTCTCTTTTGCTTTGTGCTCTCTCTTTCCTCGTCTCTTCCTGGCTATGCTGTCCTAATATGACTCCAATCTTCTCACAACGCAGTTGCTGTTTCCGTTTTTACACAGTGTTCGTAATTAATTTGTGACTAAATAAACCTCACTAAAAAACCTGGCCTTACAAGTATTGGTAAGTAGGTTTTTGTTTAGTGGTGAATAGGTTTTGGTGAGCACAGCCTTATGATGAACGCTTATAAGAAGATTTCACCTATGACTTGACAAATCAATATGACACAGGAACTGAAAGCTGGTAATGATGGTATCCAGAAGTACTGTGGTGTTTTTTGGCAGTTTGCCTTTTACAAGGAACCACTTGCACAACAGACAAGACAGATAGACACAAAACAGACCTGAAGGATGTTTAAAAATACTCCCTATTCTCTCTTTATCAAAACTCTGTTGTATTCTTTTATGAAATACAAATGATGATGTCTGTAAAACTGGACTGAAGTAAGATTAATACCTTTTCACAGTCAGTAATAAATATAAATACAAAGGATCAGTTTTCAGACTTACATTACTACATACCCAGATTAAAATTAATCTTTCATGTTATCACAGCGCCATTTACACAGCTTAACATTTTTAAAATCTGTGAGGTTTTGACTCCAAATTATGTGCCTACTGTGAATGTACCTTCACATTTCACAGCTGGTTTGCTTTAGAGAAATGCTGAGCCTCACAATAACACACCAGTGCTCTCTATCTAACTGGTTTTCCAATAAATCCTGGCTCTGCCTTGTTGTGCCATCTAGAGGTCTATGTAGAGCCCAGTGAAGTCACTCATTTTCTGCATATCCATCACAAATGGAATCCATCATTACTTAAATTTATGGTACATAAGGACTTATATGTGGAAAGCCCTGACAACAGTACAAAAACAATGTAGAATAAAGAAGGCTGTGGATTTTTTCTTGGCCTATTGGAAGGACAAATAAAACAAAATAAAAATCTATTTTGCATTACAATTTTCATTTAAACTGATGCATGAAAAAACTCCCATTAAGAAATATAAATATAATAATTCATAAACAAACATGCAGATCTGTCATATGTTACATTAATGTTGGGGGTGGAGGAATGTATTTAAGGATTAACTTTAAATAATTTTGAACTTTGGATCTTTTAGGATTTTTTTTGCACAAACTTCAGACTTCCAGAGATTGGTACGAAACAGAAGAATATCCAGAGATCAGCAGTTGTGTAGACAGTAAGGCTTTCTTTGTGTCAGAAGGAAGAGGAGAAAGATCAAAATAATTGGAGATGACATTAAAAGTTATGGTGTTCAAAATTAAGTGGCCTGTGAATGTACATTAGCAATACCTACTAAGAGACTGAATCTTTACAACTTGTGCAAGACCATGGTTAATTCCTACTTCAATAACTGCAACTGTATTCAACCAGTACGCTTAGCCTACACATTGAATCCAATTGAGATGATTCATGATTTATCCTTAATCCACCAAAAAGGGAGCACATATATCCATTACTCATACAAATTACCTATGGCTGTCAAAATGTAATTAAAAATCACTATTGCAAATCACTATTACCAACAGACTGGCATAGAAGCAAGGTTTTAAGCTACCATAACATTGCTTTTCCCTCTAAGTACAGAGGTCTGTACACAAGAGAGTTTTACTACTGACTGTTTGGGTTGTAGTTCATATGATAGTAATGCAACATGCTATTAAAACCGGGGATTTATTATCTATGTTTCCAAAAATCTCAAAGATTAATTTTGGTTTTTCCATCACAGATACTTCTATCCAGAATTTTCCTTTTCACAATCTTTAAGTGTGCATCTGTACTTTTTTCTATTGTCAAAAACTGCAAAGAAGTTCGAAAAGTTTTCTTACTGAACTTCTAGAACACTTTTCTTTACATTCATTCCCCTTTTGAGAAGGCATATTGTAAACAACTGAATCTAAATGTGAACAAGTTGGCATTGAAATGGATCATTAAGTTAGTGTTAGTGTCTGTAATATTGAATGAAAGGTCTGCTGCCATCCCTATAGTCATCTGTCCATCTGTCTCTCCATCCATCTTCTGTAAGCCTATCGGGATCATCAAACTCTGGAGAATAATGTAATTCTCCAGAGTTTAATGGGAAAGAGGCATGGTACACCCTGTTGCCAGTCCATCACAAGGCAGCTATAATGTTAACATTATAAAAATGTCAACTAGCATGTGGTGTTCTCGGTCCATCTCCAAGTTTTATACAGCATTTTTGAGAATGTTTGACAGAAGGCCAGAGAGTAAAATGTCTGATTCTGATGCAACCCACTACAATGATGTCTGGGAATAACTGGATGTGAAAAGCCTCCTTAAAAGGCAGAATTTTTAAATTAATTTCAACTAGAGATTATCATAAGCTACCAAGAGTGGTATCTTTTCATTTGATAATGAAAGAGGAACCTCATATGAGCAAAGCCGATGAGCATTACAGTTAAAGAAAATCATGTTCAGTGCAAAGAATTTCTAAGACTTTAATTGCATCCATTCATGCAGGAAGCTGCAATGAATGTCAAATCTCAGGCAAAATGTTGGCACATTGCATAATGAGAGCTTTCTTTTTAACAATGACCTAGGTGGTGTGAAAAATATTTCATAAGCAGAATTTCTTTTTTATTTTAAGTCATGACTGGAGTAATGAGAGCTATTCCCACCTATTTATTCAGCAGAGTTAAAGTTTCAATGTAATAAAATTATCTACAAACTCAAAAGGAAAAAAAAAAGTTATGGCCTACAGTTAATTGATCTCATTTCTGACATCTGCCTAAAATGGATTTTTGTCTTCCATGTAAATATGCATGAACGTAAAAATAAAATACACATTTTAGTTGAATACTGACCTCACATTATGAGCTTTGAATAATTTTCCTACAAACCCCTATACAGCAGGATAAAATTCCCACATCTTGTCTGAATAAGACCAAAATCATGGGACCCTTGATATTTCATGAGAAAATGTGTTTATTACCATCATTATATGAAGTACCTTTATGATCAAAGGAGTCAGTCTCCTGTGCTGTTCTATAGAAACATAGCTTTGGGGACACAGGGAGGGCAATATCCAAGTGGATGAACATCCTCACTCTTTGCCATCTGTATGAGTGTGCACATGGCTGTATGTGTGTGCTCAACGAGTGACTCATACTCAGCATGGTTGAGTGGAGTGTCTGACTATCTCATTTCGCTTACATGCCTCAGTCTCAAGCAACGTTTTAATTCTTCAGTGGGTGCCAATTTAGCCACAGGTTCTTCAAACATGAGCACCAGCTGACTATCGTTTTCATATATTACTTTTTTTTATGTCAATATTTAAAAATATTAGTTTTTGGTAATCTGATCGTGTTTTCTCCATTCTTCCTCTTCTATCTACCTAACTGTTTCCTCTGTCCTCCTCAGCACCATAGGGAATGGAACCTTTTCTCACTCTCCTTCCCAGCTCTGGAACTCCCTCCAGAAAACTGTGACATTGACTCTCTTCTGCTTTTAAAATCTCAGCAAAAAAGCAACAACGAGAAACTTTGTGCCTCATTTTTTTAATAATATTACCTTATTTTAGGCTTGGACACCTGAAGTAGGTGTATACCTTCACATTGCCCTACACAGCCAAATACATTTCACTGAGAAGTAGTCATAGGATGAGCTCTGCAAATGTACAATTCTACCACAGGTTTGCTAATTGCTGCTGCTGGTCTAAAGGTGCTGAGTGGGGGATTTGTAGGGGAGGCATTTTCTGTAATGTGGAAGCTTGGGGGAGGAGCTTTGTCAAATAGGCATTGCTTGGTTACACCACTAGTTTTCTGCATCCAGAATAGCTACCAAGAGAGATTAAAGGATTCATAAAACATACATAAAAGAATCAAGGCATCACTCCAGGTATGTTTTTGATGACGGGATAAAATTATAACACGATATAAAGCTCAAAACAGTTGATTTTACATAACACTGCCACTTTAGATAATCCTTACCCTAGCCCTAGGCAGCCATGCTTTACTTAAAGTTTCATTTTCAGTTTACAGAAATAAAAGTTATTAATGGTAAATAAATTAGAGAATTGCAAACAATAAATTGGAACAGTGACATAAAAAGTTGAAAACGACTACTCTAAAGTTGAACTTTGTCTCTGTTGCAACACCATTTACAACACGAGTGGTGACTGGCAAATAGAAAAGTGAGTCACCCTCGCCATCTGCCCCTTCATGCCTCACCTCTGCCAGCGTGTGTGTGCCTAGCTGTCTGGGGTCTCTCTTTGCTCACTGGTGCCCACGCTTCATCAGCATCACTTCCGGCTGTGATGGATGGCTTGTCTATACTTCTCAATGTCTGAGGCCACTTTTTTCCCCACACCACCTAGTTTCTTGATTGAATCTGGCTTGTTCCTATGACTCATACAGGCCCTGATCACAACAATGACCATTCCCTTGACCTGCAAATGCAATTGCCAGCACCACTCACAGTGTTTGGACAACCTCCTCTACATTATACCATGTCCTCAAGCAAATGTTTTATATGTGGAGGCCAATTCCTCCACCTTCTTTTTATAACACAAAGTTATAGTGTAATTTCATGCTAAGAAGAAGTTTTAAACTTGGGAGCAACATGAGCAGAATCATTATCCATACTTCAGAATAATTGCACACAAGATCACTATTAACATACAAACCTTGTGTAAGTCAAATGTGGAAAAACATAACCAAAAATAAAACAAAGGTTATAAAATATAGTCAAGAAACAAGCTTTAAAATTAATCTTTTCTACCTGTGTAGATTTCTGCTTCTGAAGGATCCTCCACACGTTTATGTTGAATGATGTAATCAGAAACTTTGCAGCCAATAAGTGGCTCCACATCCATCCATTCCAGGGCCACTGTTGTGCTTGAGGGCTCCAAGTTAGGGGCTAGACGCAATCTAAAATAATACAGGAAGCAAAACAGTCAGCACTTAAATTACAGTCACTCTGGCTGTTACGGTTGGTATTCTAATTTGATCATTGCCCTGTTATCTTTATTTGCAGTTTTTTCACTCGCTTTGGTGCAATTCTCAAAACAGAATTTAAATTCTCAAAAGTATTTGTTCAATCTTCATATCATTATATCACACGTGCACATCAACAAATCAGTTTCTTATTCATTTGGCCAAGTTGGTAATGCTTTTGCACATTATGCAAGTGATTATGTACATTTCTGAGTACATTTCAATTGCTTATGGCATGTTGATCCAAATGCATTATATGGGCCTCTGTTGAATTGATTTGTTACGTTTGTCCAAGTCTTAACATACAAAATGCTTGAACAAGTTGTCATAATATGCTAAGCATATTTTTATACATTTCTATTAGACATTTTTTCTAGATATTTCCCAAACTGGTAAATTGCTCCCAGGTGAATTCCAAGAAGGCACACGTGTGAAGCACTAGATCACCTAATGATCATACAATTTTCTGAAATAGATTGAAGGTGCATCTCATGAACCCTCAACTGGCAAGCATATGGTGTACATTTCAGAGGAGTACATTTCAGAGGAGTTAGGAGGCAAAACATTGAAAGATGCAGAAGAGGTTGAGCACATAATATCAGTTTCCATTGTAGCAACATCAACAAAGATAAAGTTTGCAACCCACAATAAGATGCTGATGCAGTTCCTCTCATCCGACTCCATTGAGGAATTGTTCTCAGTATGGAGATGGGAGGTAAAGGAATATTGCACTATAATTCCCACAGACCTGCATTGTTCTGTTTCCATTTCTATTTTATCCTTTGTTCTCTGCAGTGCTGTCTTTTCTTTTATGTATCATAATGGTATTGTCTGTCAACAAATTACAGTAAAAGTGTAAATTTGAATCTTGTCCAATCTCTTGCCATTGATCTCCAACAATTACAATTTACAGTACTTGTCATCAAAACTTTAGCCATAGTTTACAACAGTACATCCCTTCAGAGTACGTTGTTATATTGACGACATGACTAATCAATTTCACTGTCTTATCCATATGCACTGAAACATGGGCTTGTCATTCTGAGACACTGACACATTCTTTGAAAGATATTTATTTCTGAGAGATGAACTAAGGATTTTGAGAAAGAAATTTGCTTTTGCAAGCAGACATATGCCATGTTTAGGTGTTTGTATGAATTGTTTTTTAGAAATGCACTGTTTATAAATGTCAAGAATGATTCAAGAAATGCACCAAAATGACTGAGAAAAACTGTAATTACCTGGTTAGAAATTAGTAATTGAAAATTACATAGATCACACAAATAGTGCAATTTCAACAAATAAACTTTTAAATACCAAGCACAATATTATTAAACACTTGTTTTATATTGATCTGAAGTGTAGTGTATTCACAACTAGATTTTTTATTATAATTTTAGCATGCCATTGTTAGCAAGAGATACTAATATAATTGGCCTATAAGTTCATATGAACACAAATTCAGAAGTCAGCCCATTCTCTCATCTTTGGTATTCAAATCTAATGTGGCTAGCATAACAACTTGAATATATTACAAAGTTTGTTCATATTTTTGCCTTTGGTATTCTTTTAAAAAACACTAAATAGCATGCACACTGTGAAAATGTAAGCTAAAATTAAAGTGCTTGTTATTTTATAATGATCAAATAACACTGGGTTATACAACAAAAGGAACAATATATATTGTATGAAACAAACACAACAAAGGTGTCTATTCGAATTCTAGTTTCAGTCATAAACTAGATGCGTGAGCAATAGCTCTGTCCTCTATGGTTGCTTTTTCAACTCACTACTTTTTTGTGGAAGTCCTCATGACAGACATTTCTTGAGAGAATGACTCACAAAAGCCTTAGGGGTATTATTAGGGCACCTTGAATGAATGTGTTCTTTTAGGAGAGGGAGAGTGTGAAGTCGGCTAACAGTTATTAGAACTTCAGGGACCAGGCTTGTGTCTACAACATTCTTAGGAATCAGTAGAGGCAGGTGTATGTGTGTGTGTGTGTGCGTGCATGTGTCTGTGTGCATATAATAATTTATAACCAGTGCATGCATTAAGAAAACCTCTCTTTGCATAGTGAGGTATGAAAGCCTAGATGTCATGGTGTCACCTCACACTTACATTGGCTGCCTGAGGGGACTGCAGTTAGGCAGGCCGTCTTTGCTGAAGGCACTCAGGTCACAGCGACACCAGTTATCAATGACATCGCCCTTTCCAGCACACCAGTATGAGCTCATTGTGGCACTCTTGAAGGCCTGCAAAGGGTAACAGGTGAGAGAAATGCAATTATCTCTTGGAACATGTGTTCCATCTCCATCAATGCTTAGCCCATCCCCACCCGAACCCGTTCAACCAATCCCATTGATACATATAGTTATTTTCCATATGATGGCCTCCCATCATTTCTCTCAGTCTGTCTGACAGAAAGACAGACAGATAGATATTTAATTTTGAATATCCTCAGTAATTAAGCATGGCTCACTTAGAGGAATTTAAAGATAACATATTGTTCACACCTCCAATCAGTCATAAAAAGAAAGCCCTAGAGCTATACACTTCCCCCTACATGCAGACTGACCTTTTTATTTCCACCTTTCCCAATTACCGGATGGCAGGAAGATCTCACCAGCACCAACAAGCTTACACTCCTATATCATTGATGCACTGTTACTTTTATGATGGAGATGTGAGAGCAGTGTCACTCCTCACCTCCCTCATTCTATGTGCTTCTGTGCGAGATCTGCTAGTGTTGCCGTCAGTCTGACTGAGGCGGGGATGGAGGGGGTTGGGTAGTGAGATATTAAGAGGTGACATCATCTCCTAACATCTCCTTGTGCTACTTCATTAATGGGCGAAAAGAGAAAAAAGTCAAAGGCAGAAGCTCAGTCATCCTCTAAAAGGCAGCAAAATGCCAATATAACCGTCAAAGCAATAAAGTATAATGTCAGGGCTTTTCCTTAAGCCATGGACATGATATAGAGTGACTTCCAGGGAGTTTGCAAGCACTTCTGCCCCCACTAGTTACACTATGGATCAATAGAGCTCGCAGTTATTTATATGCTTTAACTGGTTGGTAATGCTGCCTCATGCATACTGCTTTAGAGATGCTTGATCATGGTTACAAAAAGACACTGAACCATGCAGAAAGATAATAGTAGCATACCAGGCACCCAACACAGAGGACCAAATAGCCTGTTCTTTTTTCAGACACCATGACATTCAATAATCAGAAAGCAAAGGAAAAGATGAGATGCCATATTACTCAAAGAAAATTGTGCACAATGTACACACACATGCAACATAATATTGATTCTAAGTTAGCTGTTTCATGCTTCATTTCACTGAAGATATGCCACCAAAGATTTTTTGCAATGTGCCAATTATTGAAAGTGACATTTGAGGTGATTATCCTTGATCACCTAACAGGCAGCCTAGAAAAAACAGAGCCAGGGTTTAAATGCAGAAGCTGATATTTTCACTCCGTCAGACTACCACATACCTGCATTTGTCTGAATGGCTTAGGAGGACAAGGTGTCAGCAAAATAAGTCACCTGCTGCCGATACTTTTGGTCAAAATTTTAGAAAAGCTTTTGTTCCATGAGGACTGCAGTTCACACAGGCTAGGAACACACAAAATAAACTATTGCTACATAGTCAAAGCAACAGCGACTGAAATATAACAGCAAATATAGACACATTTACTCTACTATTCAGAAGGTTTTAAAAGTGAAATGCTTTGAAGGTGCAACAGGGCTAGATGTTCCACAAAAGCCATATAATCTCACAATAACCACAGAACATGTTTTTTAATAAGCATATATGGCAAAGTAGAAAAAATTGCAACTTTGACATTTCCACAACATTACATTGTTAGCTGTGGAAGAAGCTCAAGAATTTTTCATGGGAACCAATTCCTTCCAAAACCACTTGGTTACACTCAAGCATTTTGAGAGCACTAGTGACCTAAATGAGCAGCAGAGGAAAAACTGAAGAAAAAAAGAGGGAGTGAGGCTGGAGAGCCCATGAAAAATAGGACAGTCAAAAAAACAGCAAGATGCAAGAGGAAGAAAAGGTGCAAAAAAGGACTCTTAAGCCATTAAAGCAATTCCCTACTTTACAATGAGGGTAGAGGGGATCCCTCAGAGATCAACCTCTTCTCATTAAGCAGAATGTACTCCAACATAAGTCCCTCTAACCGATACTACAGAATGAACAGTTCCTGTAGAGTGCTAAGCAAAGACTGCAAACCATGAACATATAATGACCCCATGAAAAAAAGAAAATGTCAGGACATCTAAACCCCCTTGTACCCATGTGGTTAACTGCTGCTGGAAAACACCAACAGCAGGAAACTTGCCACCCCATGTCAACAGGAGGTACACCACAGACAAAGGTATCACAAAAATCCCAGACCTCGGGTCCATGTATGCACAAAGAATAGATAAATATGAGAAATGACCCCACTACAAAGGGCAAAAGAGAGAAAGACCACAGAACTGCCATGTGCTTACCACCCTCAGTTTCTTAGAAAAACCTCATATGGGCATGTGCGCTTGATTGCATGGCTGCACATGGGAAACACAGACAAAGCGATCACCGCCGTGTTTATGTTTAAAGAGTAACGCAAGCCAGTCTTCCCTGGGTAAACAGAGAATCTAATTGTGGTTAAGGGAATGAGGTGGGGAGATGTGTGGGGCCACATAGGAGGTAAAACAGAAATGAAGGTTTATGGACAGGGGAAGAAAAAAAAAAGAAAAGCAGTTGCATATATGTGGAAAGTGATAATGTGTTAAATATCTAATGGTGAAGATAAGGAACATGGATGGAAGAAGAAGATTCTTTAGAAAGATGAAATGAGAAGATGAAGGAATCTAGACAGAGTACTTCTATAGTCAGAGTACAGTTGACAAGAGGTGGGTAATCTATGTTTCATTGATTAACCACAATTCATACATTCCACAGAAACTCCAAATTCATTCCCTATGCATTCTGCGCTCACCAAACAAGAGCATGAAACAAATCTTAACTACTTGTGCTTCATATTAAAACAATAGGTACTTTGACAAGGAGAGATCCATCAAAGCCTTGATAGTAACCATGTTGGACAGTTCAAGGGCAAAGAGAGGTTTCTTTCCAGTGGCTACACTGATCTTAGCAGTTCCCAAATATGCTGTGATTGGTATGCAGGGAACTTACTTGTGATCAACAAATTGATATTTAAATGCAATAAGTTTCTGCAGTGTACCTAAAATGTTTCAAATAAACAGCAAGACCAATTACCATAAACAACGTCAGCCATGTGAAGTCAAAGTCTTGACGTCATTTAAACCATGCAGACTCAGTGGCTCCAAATCACAAAGTGAACCTTTCACTTTCATAGAAACCCTTTTGTGACTTACAAGAAGCCAAGTGAGGCCATTGTGACCTCCTTACTGTATTAATCTGTTTGTCTAGTCTGTGCTGACCAAATTACTGTCTGTATTCTGAGGCTAATACACAAAAACACTGGCCAGCTGGCCCACAGTATTGATTTATAAGATAATCACCAGTGGTGGAATAGAGTCTAAGTCAGAACACACAGCAGATCATCTGCGGGTGCGCATGTGTGTGTGTGCACCCACATCAGTGCCTTTATGAGACTTTTCCAATCATTCAAGGGTAATGGTGTTAACAAAGAAGCCAATGGGCTGCTTCTAGGAACCTTATCTGAGGTAGCACTTCCAGGAAATTATGCACTAAGGGCAGCTGGTGGGTTGGTTCATCCAGAGGTTGATGGGGGATTGACATGTCACATGACGACTCCCAATCACCACATACGGTTTACCTTTCTGGAAAGGTAACTCAATGTAAAAACATTCTAAACAAATGTGAGATGTCATGCAACATAACTTGAGTTATCAAGAATACTGCGACAATTTAGTTCTAAAATATAGCCCAGTGACCCAAAAAAGAATAACAATGCAATTCGATCCAATAAATTCTACCTTAGACTAAGGAATTAAGATTAAAATGGCCGATAACCTTATAATGTCAAATTTTCTATAAGTTTTCCTTAGCTAAATCAAGACACGGGAAGGCTGTCCTTTGACAGTCATAAACAAATTTGGTCAACTCATTCTTTGAACTATTTATTGTCAAAGCAGATAGATCATGACACATAAAATATTGCTGAAATTGCCTCACCTTTGCAAAAGGCTAAGGATCATCGGCTTAGTTTAGGTGTAGCAAAACAGTCAAATAATATGCTCCTGTTAATGTAATATTTTTTTAAGAACAAGAAGATGGTATATAGTGGACACAAAACAAATGACTAAATCTGATCAATGACCAGCAATATTACCTTCAATGGTAGTGTAGCTGCATTCTTGGATTCAAAAGTTAATGTGTGCATCAGACTGGAAGAAGTGCTGCTCTTGAGCTATATGACTGTATGCTACCAGAATGAAAGTACCATCTGCACACCCCAAGTTATTTTCCTTTAGGCTCTGGTTATATTTCTGTGCCAAACTCCATCTTGAGTGGATTTACATTATTACTTAGGTACAATCTTTCTAACATATGGAAACAAATCTGTAGGGGTTTTGCTTCAGTCAAAAATGCAATTTTTATGTAATACTGAACCAGTCATTATTTATTATTTAAACTCTGTGCTGAACAGAGCCTAAAGATGTGGACACAGTGATCTGTACGCCTTGTCCTGCCGTACATCTTCAAAGTATGGTGGGGGATTAAGATTTGGTTTGGAAAAATATAGCTATATGGTGATATTACTGTTGAATGGATCAATAAGATGGGAGAACATCATGCACACTCAGATTCATCCAGACACATTAAAACTCTTGGAACAATATTTTGCCTTTCACAGCAACAATCCAACCAGCCTTTCATAAGTTTTTCAAGTAAGTTTTTAGATCTCAGATCAGTTAAGCTGTGGTACAATTACTGAAAAAAAAAGAAAGAAACCTTCAAAGGAGGTCAATAGGTTGCTTAATACACACAGTCTCTGAAAACATAATATTTAAAAAAAAAAAAAAAAGTTTTGCTTAACTTATCCTAAGCCTGTTGATGCTTCTTGCATATAATTTAATTGTAAAGTGTTTCCAATATTCAGTCTGTAATATGTATTGTCTAAACACTATGTGCAGTGCTGGGTCTGTTAAAATGTATTTATTTTTTTATAAAATGACCTAGTTCACAATTGTATCAGTAAACCTGCTGCTGTTAATTCTTGGTACATGCTCATTTGCCAACAGCACAGTACTCAGTTGTTGCCTATAACATTTTACAACTCTGAAGAATAAAGTGAGAGGAATAATTGATCATTCCTCTTTGCTCAAACTCTGTTGTCCAGAATCCTTGACTTTTGTTGAAAGTTTCTTCAGCAAAACCTAAATGTTTTCTGTTGATTGTTGATCTGAGGACTGAGATGGCAATGGAGGAAGGTAGATTTTGTGGCTGTGTTGATTGGGCAATAAGTTCTGTATCATTATCCAGTTAAATAACTAAAAGACAAGCTTGCAGCCATATGAGTATAAACTTCAAATATTTTCAATTATTTGAAAGAATATATGATACCATTGTTTCTGACAAGGCCCTTCAGAAAAAGAAACAAGCCCATATGTATCTTCCATTACACATAGCACAGTGCATGGGTGCTTTTATTACTAATCGATCCTATTTCACTTGTGACTTGGAGGATTTCTTACAGTAAAGTCGAATGCTAACCTCAACTAAGCCAAGTCTTTTTAACATTTTTCCGAAGCTGCCCCACTTTGCCTCAGTTCTCTAACATTGAAATTGAAGCATTTCTGTACCTTCCCAAACACCATGTTTACTATGTGGAAATACAATAAATATGACTTCTTGCCCAGAATAATGATCAGTGAGTCAAGGGAATAGATTATGTGTCATGTCACACCTATAATGAACACTGTGGATCAGTGTTCTAGTCAAGACCGCCTAACCCGAGACCAAGACAAGACCAAAACCAGAGTGTATCGAGACCAAGACAAGCCCAAGACTTTTAGGGTCCGAGACCAAATCAAGACCAAGCCCAAAGGAAGTCGAGACCGAGTCAAGACCAAGACCAGCGCCCCGCGCTACATGACACAATAAAATGTGAAATATAATTACTGACTATTACTGACAATTAGACACATATCTTCTGCCACTCAAAGAAAACCACTGCGCAAGTCGCGTGCGAGTGAAAGGTGGGGAGGGGTTGGGGGAAGTAACAGAAACACGTATGGTATTTTCCGCAGTATAAGGCGCACCTAAAAGCCTTCAATTTTCTCAAATGCCGACCCCAGCTTAGAAACCTTAGAAAGACACTTTAAAACACTTTATTAAGGTGTTTTAAATGTAGTAATTTATTTCAGCCACTGGGTGGCTTCCCGTTCATAT
>CAEGAG010280355.1:0-12340 GCA_903067065.1 Brachyrhaphis terrabensis
ACACATTGCTCAAGATTAAGGATTGTGAACCACCGGTATCCCTCAGCACTTTTACTGGTTGCTGATCTTCAGGTTCACCTGTAAGAGACACAAAACCATCAAAGATGAAAGGTTTAAAACATTCATTAGGATGATCAGTTTTAACCAATAGCTCTCTCATGGAATGATCTGTGGCGGTTTGAATTAGTCCCACTCCTTTTGATTGTTTAGGTGAAATCCCCTGTTGCTTACATTGGTACAATTCACAGTCAGCAGTCAGGTGTCCAAGCGTAGAACAGAAAAAACACTTCCTCTCAGCTTTCAAGCTCGATGAAGATGGAGGAGGGCAAGAAGCTGATACAATGTGAACATGAGAAGGTTGATTATGAAAAGAAAGATTACGCTTACCGAAAGTTGACTTGTGTGTCAACGAAAACTCATCAGCCAAAACAGCAGCCTGCTGTAAAGTGTTGACTTTTTGTTCATTCAGGTAAGTGGCAACCTTTTCAGTTACACAGTTTCAGTTACACTCCTCAAGCAGGATTAATTCTCGGAGGGAAACTTGATCTTTAATTTTACATGCTGCACACCATCGATCAAAAAACAGTGCTTTTTCCCGTGCAAAATCAATATGGGTTTGGCTCATGGTCTTTCTAAGAGCTCGAAAACGCTGCCTATAAGCCTCTGGCACCAATTCGTATGCCCGCAAGACTGTAGCTTTAAGTGTCTCATATGATAAGCCTTCTTCCATGGAAAGTGAAGCACAAGCCTCCTGAGCTTTATCAGTTAGTTTACACTGCACCAGTATTGCCCACACCTCTCGGGGCCAGTTTAATGCCAAGGCAATCCTTTCAAAAGCTCCAAAATAGCTATCAACCTCAGAATCACAAAAAACAGGTACCAGGGGAATGCTTTTGGTGACATCAAAGGAAGGAGATGCAGCTACTTGAGACTTAATGGGAGGTCCTGGACCAGCCTTCAGTTCAAGCTCCCTCATCCTATTAGCAGTCACTGCTTCAAGCTTCTTTAATTCCAGTTCTCTACGAAGCTCAAATTCCCGCTCACGATCCTCTTTTTCCAGCTGAAGACAAGCAAGATGAACCCTCAACCGAGCCTCCATCCTTGAACCAGCAGATGATTTTCTGAAAAAGGTTCATATTGTGGTAATGTCACAGGTTTTTCTTCCAGTACTAGCTTTAGGAGTCACATTACTAAAACTTGTAATGTGATTGGGCACCTCCTTTTTATGGGGACCCACAGTGTCATCCTCACCAGAATCCTCAACTTTCAAGCTAGACTCATCCATTGCTTCTAGACCAATTAAAATGCCACTACTTTTCAAACTTTTAAGTATGGTGGCATAAAGTTCTTTCTTTACCATTGCACTAGAAAATGGAATGCTATAATGCCGAGCTAACTCATAAAGATCCTGTTTTCTACAACGATCCAGTTGATTAATGGAAGGGTCACCCACAAAACTAGCCAAATCAAAATATGCCATATTACAAAAACACACTACTTAGGAACCACTCCAAAAATATATATATATACATATAAAGTTATAAAGTGTGATGGGACAGCTAAAAATGAACAAAAGAAGGGAGATCACACAGACCAATCCGCTCATAGGACCGTCGGATCTGGTAACTCTTCCTCTACCCTACCACACCAATGACCAGCTTACCTAACAAAATAAAAGAAACAAAGCCGCGGAAGATGGGACAACTGAACCCACCACAAAACAACAAACAAACAAAAGAAAAACCCTCACCAGTTCACCTCAACAAAAAAAGATCCCGGACGAGCGCCCAAATTATTACATCCCCAAGGCAGTCTAGAGGTATTCGAGGGGGCCTGTAACAATAAATAAGCCAGGAAAAAATGAAGAGACAAACCAGGAGAGTAAGGTTAAAGTTTTATCCTTTAATAATAACTTAGAGTTAAGAAATCTTAAAGTCAAAAAGGAGAACCTAAAAGAAAAAGGGAAAGCAACAACAACAAAAAAAACAGGGTTTCTAGCAACCAAATCCTCCATACTCAGCACCACAAAGCTGCAGCACACATGCTGCCCAATTGGCCAAGAGGCACTGAAAAACAGTTTCCCAGCTAGCCTTATACTCTGTTAATCATGAAGCAGAGTGAAACCAGCTGGGTCTGCTTAACCTGCTAGAGCTCAGCAGTAACCTGAAATGGGGGGGGGGGATCCTACATGCAGCCACCACTGAATGTAACACCAACATAAAGTACGCAGTCAGGAGAACATCTCCCAATCCACAGAACCTAGAGTTTTTCCTATCTCCCAGCTCTAGACAGATCCATCTACTCCTTGAAATTCTTAGTCTTTGATTACTTTGTGTTACTTAAGTACTGTACCAGAGAATCGGAAGTATAAATCTGTCACACAACAAAAAGGTTACAAATTTAAAAGATCTAAAATTAATCCAGCAATGTTATTTACCAAGCTTTAATGGTTTTATGAATGTTGAAATATATGCATTTTAATCAAAGTATTAGATTTTTTTTTTTATATCAAAACTGCTTTTGTGTCTTGCAGATCTATTTGTGAAATTAACCTGGAAGCTGAGCTTTTCACTCTACAGGACAGTAACTCTAAGTTGGTGGCGGCTTTGCATGAGGCCAACGCTAATGTGGAACAATGGAAGAAACAATTAGCAGCTTATCAGGGGGAGACTGAAAGACTCAGAGAACAGGTAAACAAAATAATTGTACAAGGGCAGCAAAAACCATCACATCCAAATTTTTTTTTATTATTATGTAACACTTGGGACAACAACATGCTATTTGCTGTTGCTTTAACCTTCCTCAGAAATTGCGACACTACATCTAAAAAAAAGTCACTACTATGAAAAGTTCAATATTATTTCTCACTCATTTCAGACCCATATATTATATGAATTCAATAAAAAAGAGTGAAATATTTCAAATCTTTCAGATATTGAAAACAGTGTTTCTTTTTCATCCCTACTGACAGCCAGAGGTGGTGCTTCAAGCATTGAATGATCATTCTTGCGCATGCGCAGGTTGAGTACTAATGACAACAAAGTCTCCTGTGACCTGCCAGGGACAGGTCACAGGCAGGTCAGGCAGGTGGCCGGGGACTCCTGCCTGTCACATGACACCCGGCATTCAATCCTTTTTGTTCTTCTCACGCACATGTGTGTTGAGTACAGGTGTGGTCATGTGAAGCTCGTTGCTTCTGTGTATACCACTGTTGTCCTATCCTGCTTGTTGTTAGTAGCCCCGTGACCGAGTTTGGTTGGAGCTGCGGGAAAGTCTTTCCCTCCAGGGGCTGCAGAAGCTGTTTTCACCTTTACCAGATCTGCTGTCTCCGCTGCGATGACTGGTAAGTTTTGTTTTTCTTTTCTACAGCAGTAGTTTACTGTTCACTTTAATTTGCCACATTTGCTGTGACTTTTTTGACTCACCGGTGGCGTTTCTGCTCGCACTGAGTTGATCTGACTTTGTCGTTTATCGGACTCACCTGTAGCATTTCTGTTCGCGCTGAGTTCTTCAGTCTCTGTCCCAGTGGAGGGCGAGGTTGTTTATGATGACAGGGGTCCAGCTGTTGTCATAAACAATGACAGCTGGATGTCGTTGTCCAGCTAAATTCCCTCCCGTGTCGACGGGAAGTTGTGTTTACGGATTCGTCCTCCATGGGCTGGGGTGCAACCTGGCGGGAGGCACAGGGGACATGGTCCCAGTGGCACAGCAGGGAACACATCAATGCCCAGGAATTACGGGCTGTGCTTCTGGCTCTTCAGAGCTTTATTCCGGGCTTACAAGGGAAGCATATGCTGGTGAGCTCAGACACCGCTGTGGTTTTTCACATCAACCACCAGGGGGAACCAAGTCAAGGAAACTGTAGTGCTTTACTCAATGGCTTCTGACCTGGGCAGCTCCATACTTGGCCAGTCTTAGGGCAGCCTACATTCTGGGGCCACAGAACATTTTCTGTGGCCCCAGGATGTAGGGGCAGAAAATCCACTGGATTTTCTGTCCTGTCAGAAGCTGCTTCCAGGAGAGTGGAAGCTTCACCAAGAGGTGGTGGAGTGCATCTGGAAGGTCTTTGGCAAGGTATATGTGGACCTCTTTACCTCAAGGGACGCAGTTCACTGTCCCCTTTGGTTCTCCTTGGACAACACCAGCCCTCTGGGCCAAGATGTGCTGGCACATGACTTGCCTCGGACCCTCCTTTATGCCTTTCGACCATTTAGTTTTCTTTTCAGACTCTCCTGAGGATTCGTCAGGAGGGGCACAGGGTTCTGTTAGTGGCCCCCTTCTGGCCAGCGAAGACTTGGTTTCCTCTACTGCACGAGTTGAGTTCCATCTTGCCAATGCATTTCACCTACTGGAGGGATCTTCTTTCCCAGATGGGGGGACAGATTTTGCCCCCCAACCTGGACTGGCTTCAGCTCTGGATTAAGCCTGCAAGGCTGGGGTCCACTTTTTCAAGATATGCTGGGTCAGTAGGGTGTACAATGGATAATGCATGGGCACCATCCACGTGAGCTGTCTATGCTAACAAGTGGATGGTCTTTGTGATCCGTGCTGGGATAAAGGGCAGGACTCGGTGGAGTGTTCAGTCTCTGACATATTGACCTTCCTGCAGGCATTACTGGATTAGGGACAGTCTCCGTCTACCTTGAAAGTGTATGTGGCTGCTATTTCCTGTTGGCATGTTGGGTTGAATGGTTGTTCGGTGGGCTGAGACAAGGATGGTGTACTGTTTTTGAGAGGTGTTCGGCATTTGCACCCACCCAACCACCCTGTGGCACCGGCGTGGGACCTTTCTCTGGTGCTTCAGGCTCTTCGGTCCGTCTCATTTGAGCCCTTGCCATCTGCGGACCTCAAATGGCTTTCACTGAAGACGGCATTCCTTTTGGCAATAGTTTCTACAAACATGTGGGGGAATCGAAGGCTCTCTCAATAGCTTAGACCTGCTGCCCGTGGAATCCTAATGGCTCAGGGTTTACACTGCGGCCTGATGTGGCAATTATTCCTAAGGTGTCACTGGCAGCAGGCAGTATCCAGCCGCTCCATCTTGCCTGGTTTGACATCTGATGCTCCTCTGAACCACTGTGCCCTATTCGTGCCCTTGAGGCATATATCAATGCCACGGCATCTTTCCGAAAGATGAATAGCCTTTTTGTTCACTTCATGGGCTCACGGAAACGTCAGGCACTTTCTAAGCAGCGACTTGCACACTGGGTTGTGAATTTGATCACCAAGGCTTATGCCTTGCAGGGCTGGCCACTACCAGCAGGAGTGAAGTGCCACTCTACAAGGGGCATGTCGACCTTGTTTGCTGCCATGATCCCTTGTGACCTTGATGACAAGTCATCCAGTGCTTAAAGCACCGCCTCTGGTGGTCAGTAGGGATGAATTAGAATGAAAGTTACTACTGTAACTTTCGTTCTATGAATCCCCGATGAACTGTAACTACAGTTCATCGGGGATTCATAGAACTGTACTTACAGTTCTATGAATGAACTGTAGTTACAGTTCATCAGAGATGAAACCGCCAGAGTGCTTGGTCCCTTGGAGCCTTGCTTCTTGCGAGAAGGTTAAGGGATTGCATGCCAGGTGTCACGTAATTATTCAGTCATGTGGGTCCCTGGCAGGTTACAGGTTACTTTGTTGTCATTAGTACTCGACCTGGACATGCAAAAGAATGATCCTTTACAGGAGTCGTCCCCAAACTCTAGGCCGCGGACTGGTACCGGTCCGTGGACCAATTGATACTGGGCTGCACAAGAAATAATTAAATATTTCCATTTTATGTATTATATGAGTCTGGAGGATTTTTTATTTTGAAAATCCTTTAACCGGAGTCTCTCAGTTACGTCTTGCGCGCCAACATTGAGCCCACAAGCAGCAAAGTAAGTAGGAAACAGATCAGATGTCTTCTTTGGGAAGGGGAAAAGGTCCAGAGAAGAGACAGGATCCCAGACCCGTAGGTGATTCCCACATTCAAAGCCTGCCCTGCATGATATGTGGCGTCCAATTCACTAATGAGGGAATGAAGCCTTCAAACCGCTTTGCCACGTAGAGACCAAACACCCTGTACATAAGCTACACTTCGGGTGTTATTGTCTCATCACTCCCAGATGGGACCGTCTCGTTGCAGAGAAACAATTTTAACAAGTTTGTTAAAATTTTCATGAAAGTAAAATGTTCGTTTTTGTGGCGCATCTGTATCTTACTTTGAAGGGATGTGTAAACGTTACCATAGCAACCAGTGTCCGAGAGTGTTAGGACAGTGGTCGAGAGGACAACAGTAGAGATTGTCTGGTTCACACGGCACGATTTAAGAATTGTCGGCCGATTTTCCAAGCCTCTGTGACCACACACAACACAAGCTGAAAAAAGTACAACAGGTTCGATCGGTTCGTGTGACCAGTCACACGGATTTCAATCACAAACATCCCGATTCTAGAAGGAAATCCTGTAAAACCACCAACATATGTGAATTTAGAATAAACAAACCCGGATGACAACGTAGAAACAATAGCGATAGTTTGTGGACTCATTTTAAGTGAGCTAGCGTCAGCATCAAGTCCTGACTGAATGAAGCCTTATCGTTATAACCTATTTATGGCAGGTTAATGATAGCTGAAAAGTTACCGAGTCTATTAACTGCTGTACCAGTTTCGCCCCAGTTCCTCTCATGATCATTTCTGTTGATATTCCTTGTGCAAAATGCTAAATAAACATTCATGCTGTTTCCACATATGTTCTCTCATGTCCACCTTCTCTTGGTTGCACCTTGTCAGCTGTTTGGGATTCCCCTCCGTACTTGTGTCACTGCACTTTCCGATTGGCTACTTGTCACATTCAACAGGTTGTGTTCTCGCTCTCAGTCAGGGAAAACCCCACATGCTGAGATAGTCGGGCCAAGACAATAAAGATGTTGAAAATGCCCGATTTTAAATCGGAGCGGTCCTGACGTTAATGTAACACACCACACTGCAGGATGATAGGTTACGATTATTGCAAGCCACACTTGAAATGTTCTAAGATTGTCGTAAGTCAAAAATCAGGGCAAAAATTTTTTAATTGCCTGTCTGATGGTTCACCCATCCATCGCCCCTCCCGTCCTACTGGGCTGCAGTAAAATTGCCAAGCCTTGACCGGTCCGCAGTGATAAAAGGGTTTACAGGATCAGTGCTTGAAGCACCGCTGCTGGTGGTCATCCGGGATTCATAGAACAGTAGTAACTTTTGTTATTCCTGATGCTGCTGCACCTTTTCCTATAATACTTTCTTATTCTGCTCAACTTTATATGCGTGGATACAGAACTCTGAGAACGACCACTTTCTTCAGCTATGATCTCTTGTGTCTTCCTGTTTTTGTGGAAGGGGTCTGGGACTGTTTTCTTCGGATCTGCCCAGTCAGCGGTCTTTCCCATGATTCTGTATCCTACTGAACCAGACTGAGAGACCACGAAACAGATTTTTCATTTTTCAGTTTTTGACAATTTTCTGAGAATTTGTATATTGGCTTTCATTATCTGTAAGCAATAATCATCACAATTACAAGAAATAAAGAGAAAATATTTCACTATGTGCAATAAATCTTTGATTTCCACTTTTGGAAATGAGTGACAAAAAATAGCTATATTCAATACATGAAATTATTGAAAGGTTAATTTATTTCAGTAGCCCAACTATTCAGGTGAAACACATTATATAGATTAGACAAAGATTGATGTTATGAAGCATTTATTTCTGTTATCTATGATGATGTTCTGTGCAAATCTAATAAAAACATGAAGTTTATGATTAGAATATTACATCATACCCACAAAAACAAAATTTTTAACAAAGAAATATGGGCCTAGAGTAAAGTACATTTATTAAGTGCTTAAAGGTTATTTTCAAAAGATGCTTTTAAAGAGAGAGAGAGAAATAATTCTACCTCAACAAATAACAGTACATTCATACGATTGAGGGGCCTACATCTGTTATATGGAGCTAGTTCTTCACTTTTTGAGCAAGGGGGCCAGGTGGTTGAAAATGGTTCAAGTCTCTAGGGCGGATAATGTAAGAGAGAGGTTTGTAGGACACCAATATCCTACTTTCAATGGCCCAGTTAGGAGAAAATGAAAAATCACCAGCGGGAGCGGTTATACATTCATGTCACTTTTTTTCTTTGCTCCTGCTGCTCTTGCTTATGTGTACAATATACTTTTAAAACAGTCCACCATGTTTCTGAGAAATTTTCTGGGGTTTCTGCCTTTCGTTTTGTTCTTTTTAAATGTGCTAAAGTGAAACTTTGTCGACAACTAATACGTTCAACAGACCTTGAATTATCCTCGTATAACTCGAAGCGGTCTTACAGGTACTAGTCTAAAATGAAAGAAAATTTACTAAATTTATACATTTTTCTACTCATTAGAGTCACATTCACCCACTTACAAACATTCATACACTTTGCCCAGGGTCACATCAGCAGGAAGAAGCTAGAATTGAACCTGCAACTTCAAGATTTCAAGACTCCTCCCACTAAGCCAAAGACGGCCCTAAAATGCCAAAAAAAAAGGGCATATTTTATCTAGTTCAGATGCAAAGATGTTTCATTTTATTTTGTTTTTTCACTTTCAAAGTCAGCAGAAAGCTTTGTCGACTGACATCAGTAGCAGAGACACCTTCCTGGAACTACTTGAATAGTTTTGTTCCTAATGTCTGGGCAATTACAGTTGGCATTTTTTTCTTGCTCTTTAAATCTACTTATTAAGGCTACTCCATTTTAGCATACTGTTAAAGGTGATCTGTCTGAAATTCTATTATCACTATTGTACAATTACAAGGGTCTCCTCTCACAAAGGGAACAATTATTTCAGAACAAAGCATGGCTTTATATTGATTGTTTTTTTTTTTTATTAAGAATGATACTTCTGAATATGATAGAGCTGCTTTGCAAATGTTTCTGAGCAGATTATGTACAGCCTTGCATTTTCTTAAATGTGATTTAAAAATAGTGGATTGAACATACTAAAGTCCTGACCACTGAGACATAAAAAGCCCACACACATTTGTATTACTTAACACAAGCAAGCATGTTAAGATGGCTTGTTTTATTTATATATATTCCATCTGTATACCTCTTGATAATAAAAAGGACTGGCCAAGTAGAGAGTTGTTCAACATTTTAAGGATTTTTTATTTTTTTACTAATTTGACATTCTAACCACCACTTACAGTCTCCTATTTGCATTTGACAACATGAATTTGTAAAGCCTCCTCACTTACAAATTGTTATTTTAGGTTTCTGAACTAGAAGCCCATGGAGGCCAGGGACCCAGCGAGCTGCTGAAGGATGAGCTAACCCAGTCCCTGGAGGAGCTGGAGGCCTTGCTGAAGGCCAAAGATGAGGTTGGAAAATGCCTCATATTTCCTCTAAGTAATGTGCACATCACAATAAGTGATGCAATGTGTTCCTTTCATTTGATTTTCAGGAAATTCACATTTTACAAAGTAAGAAGGCAGAGTACCATGAGATGGAACATGAGCGGGATGAAGCCATTCTCAGATTAAGGGTAGGCGTGACAGACAATGAGCTACATGCATAAATCCTACAGTAGATAGCCAGGCGTTAGATGGTGCTCAACAGCAGTGGGTACACTTCCTCTAATGTGCTAATAGCAGAACTAATTACTTGTTTAACACTTTTGCAAATGTGTTAAATATTTAGCGTATTTAGCTTCTCCTAAATTAATTTTTAAAATTCTACAGCACTAATTTACTTTGCTGTTTTGTAAACTGGCGAAGTTTTAATTATCAAAGGTACGAATTCTTCAAGTGGTTCACATGACAAGATTTTAATATTGTCGGGGGATTTTCAAAACCTGGGAGACCAAAGAAAATTTAGCATTTTATCTTACAGTGTGTGATGTCCAACCACCTGGCAGGAGCAACACACCACACACAAACCCATTTCACTCACCAACATTCAGATGTCAGATGGGAAAACTCACAAAACCTCTCAAGACCAAATTTGAGTTCAGAGCAAACAAATATGGGCTAAGCGACGATGATAGATTTCGAAATATATTTAAAAGAGAAAAAAACAATACAAGAATCTCTCTGGAGGAGCTGTAGGCCCTCCAGAGACAGGACTATTTGGTGCTCCACGGCAAGTTTTTTTGTTTTCTGTGTATCTTCTGTGTACGTTTCCCTTACCTTGTTTTCTGATTGGCTACCCATCACATTCAACAAACAGCATCTATGTTGTCGTCTATAGGGATGCTCCAATCAAGTTTTGTCCTGCCGATTCTGATACCGATCCCCCATGAGGGCTGATCACTGGTACCAATCACATGGATTGGTTGTTCGTTTCTTTCTTTAGGTATAAATGCTACTATTTGATCTGGCAAAATGGAACCATAAAATTTAGTGTGTTTCTTCACTCTAAATTCACGCATGATATAGTGGGTTTTTACAGGATTTTCTGTCTGGAATCTGAATGTCAGTGAAAAAAATCGGTTTGTGTGTGGTGTGCTCTTGCCGTGTGGCTGGACACCACCCACAGTACGATCAAACTTGTTATACATGGGGGTCACGTGATGCAGTTACCCTGAGCGGACGCTTGTCGCTGGGCTCCCACTTCTCTCGAGCCAATTTGGTTTATTTTTTCATTTTTATCTTAAATAACAAGCTGTAGGTTTATCTTATAGCAACCCGGCACCATGCCCAACCCTAAAACAGCCAAATCTTCCGCTTGTAAACCAACTGAAGAGCAAACAAAGAAGAACATGCTAGCAAGCAAAGAAGCTAACTCTAGCCGCGGATATTTCCCAATCTGTCACTGAAAAGATTTCAGCTCTGATGGATATGAAGTTTAAGGAGTTTACCACCACTCTGAGTAACATCTCTACTAAATTAGAAGCTAACACGCAGCGCATCAAGGAAGCAGAGCACCGCATCTCAGCGGTGGAGGATGACATGTCGGCGGTGGGACCCAGGCTGAAGGAGCTGGAGTCGAAAGTGCGCATTCTGACGGAGAAATGTATCGATCTAGAGGGACGGAGCCGTAGGGATAATATCTTGATTTACAACCTCAAAGAAGACACGGAAGGCCAACAACCAGTCTCATTTTTTGAGAGATGGCTCCCAACTCTTCTTGGCTTGGAATCTAAGCGGGGCGTCATTAAGATTGACCGGGCTCATCGGAGCCTTGGACCGCCGAGACCTGACCGCTGTGATTGTTAAGCTACATCACTCCAGAGACACATCCAGGATCCTGGCGGCTGCAAGAAAGAAGGCTCCGCTCACTTACGAAGGCCAAACGATCTTCATCAGGCAGAATATGACCGCTGCTGTGAAGGAGATGCGTCGGGCGTTTAACGGGGTGCGCGAGCGTCTTATCAAGAAGGAGGTGAGATTCTCCATGCGATACTTGGCTGTCCTGTCGTTTACGCACGGAGGGAAAACCCGATCAACCCGATTGTTCCGACCACCCAAGGATGCACTTGCTTTCCTGGATGAACTGAACTGAGACCATCTTACGGACTGGTTGGATAAACACATTGGACCTTGCCTGGAGGTTGATGCTCTGCTTTTTCTTATCTTTTCTCTTCGGTGCAGAACTCTGTTGCAAAGGTATGTGGTTAATTGTTGGACAGATACTCCACGATTTGGACTTTTGTTTATTTTGTCTCACATGGATAAACAAGATATGATAAAAAATATATATATATGTTGGTTGCTAAAATTTATCACCAATACGTTTAAATTGCTGTGGCTCGGGATGGGGTGGGGGTGCTTAGCTTTAAGGAGGATGTTGGGTTTTCTTTTCTCGGCAGCGACTCTTCTCGGTTTCAGGTGCCCCGGTTTTTCTTTTCTTGCTGCGGTTAGCGTTCCGGAGCAGCACAGGGGAGGTGGGTCAGGGGGTTGGAGTGTGTCTGGGGGCCATCGTTTGGGGATGGCTGTTCGTTCATGAGGTTTCTTTTTTCTTCGTTATTGTCTATGCCGACGTACAATGTAAGCTACATATTTTTCATGTCATCAAACTGCCGATTTTTCAATTACTTTTTGTAATTTCATGAAGGCCTGCTGCAGCTCTTGGAACACTGTCTCACATATTGTCAAGCTATCATCAGGTTTACTATGAGTGATCTTAAAAATAGTCTCCCTTAATGTTAAGGGAATAAACAATGTGATAAAAAGACAAAAGATCCTAACATTCTTGAAAAAGGAAAACACAAAAACAGCGTTATTATCAGAAACCCACTTAACTGACAATGAGCACCTTAAACTGAGGATGAATTGGGTGGGCCAGGTGTTTTACTCATCACATAACTCTAAGAGTAGAGGAGCTGCCATACTAATCCATCGCAGTC
>CAEGAG010280369.1:0-13844 GCA_903067065.1 Brachyrhaphis terrabensis
CCGGAGAACCCAGAGAGAACCCACGCATGCAGAAAGACTCCTGGCCAGGAATCGAACCCAGGACCTTCTTGCTGCAATGCTACTAACTGCTCCACTGTGCAGCCCACAAAAATACTCCATTGATCCCAAATTAAATGTTGTTCCAACTCATATTAGTTCAAATTCTTCAGAGGTATTCTAGAGGGTAATGGCTGTATTTCCTGTAGCAGTCTGTAATACAGCAAATCTGAAGAAGTCTCTACCTGACAATAAACCATTTTCCCTAGACGGTCTAATGAAGAGGATGGTCTGGATTGTCCATAATTTTCTTGGCTTTATGAAGAATTCCTCTCTGAATCATCATCTTCAGATAATATAGTTATCAACAAGGACAGAGCAGACTGGACTTCCAGAGGAAACTACCATCCTTCAAGGTTTGCAGCCAGATGCTGCAGATCTTCTATCAGTCTATTGTTGAGAGCATCAACTCTTCAGCCATCATCTATTGGGGCAGCAGCATCAGAACCAGGAACCTAAAAAGGCTCAACAGCCTGATAAAGAAGCTGGTTCTGTTCTGGGAATGACTGTGGAACCTCTGGAGATGATAATGCAAAGAAGGATTTTACATAAAATCAAAACAATTACGGAAAACCCAGACCATCCTCTACATGAGACTGTCTTGGGAAAACAGAGTGTCTTCAGTCAGAGGCTTCTTCAAATTCACTGCAATACAGACTGCTACAGGAGATATTTCCTGCCAACAACCATCACCATCTACAGTAACTCTGAAGACTATTAATCAATGAGTTACAACAAAACTTAATGTCCCTTTGGGATCAACAAAGTATTTTTGAATTTGAATGCATCAACCAGCACAAAATACTTTAGCTCTGATTCAAACAGTTAAACAATTTCAATAACAGATCCTTAAATAATCGAGATGAAGCCAAGTTTATGTTCTGACTCTCAGTTTTTCAAGTGTGCCTGTTTTTATTTCTATTTAATTAAAGCTAAACTAATGTCAAAATCCTTCCAGGATAACAGCCTAGCAACATGTTTCACAATATCTAATGAATATTTTTAGAAAAAAAAACACATTAATGTGCCCTGATATACAGTATGTTTTGATGATGAACATTTACTGCAACTGCTACAGAGTGGAAAGTATCAGACCACCTGCTTTCTGGAACAGACCAAAAATCTGTTCTGGTGTCTGAATCTGAAATCCTATTTCTGACATGAAACTGAAAGGTGACAACTCACCTCATTTAATAAAAACTGGTGCAGATTCATCCAAAGAAATAATGACAAGGTTAAAGAGGAATTTACAAAACCAGATGTAAACAGGTTAGTACTAGAGTTCAACTATTCAGATCTTTTATCCACCTGACAGCTGGACTCAGTGATTTACAAACAGGTCCTTAAAAAATATTCCTCATCTCTTTAATTTGTTCAGATTTTGTTACATTAGAACTGAAGTGAGTAGTAATGCGCTATTTTGCTCTTTTTTAACTTAATTATTACATAATACAGCAATCCATAAAGTATTTCACTTTTAAAAAAAAGGAAAAAATATTATATTACTTAGAATTATCCTCTGCCCTAAAGTTGTCAACAAAATGACTATAGTTAGTTACACCTGAAAGAATAAACAAGGAAAAAAGTTTAATGTGCTTTATAGAGTTTGCCAATATGAACCACTGACAACAAGTCTAATTCTGGAAACTGTCGTCAGATCATGTGGTTATTTGCACAAAGAGCAGAACAGAAACACAAGAGATGAAAATATCAGGAGGAAGATCACCGCACTGATAATTATTGCATGTAAAGTAAGTAATTATCATTAGCAAAATAAAAACTGTTCATTTTTTAAAATTAAATTCAGTGGTTTGTTTCATTTTGGCTGGTAGGTGTGGATGTGCCAAAACTTTCTTCAGTTGAATAGAAACAAAACTCAAGTTATTATCTTTGGAGCTAAAGAGGAACAATCAGCGCACAGCTTCAGTTATTACAACTAAACCCAGCAATCAGCCCAAAACATGGGAGTAGAGATGAACTCTGACCTGAACCTCTAGAGACACATGAAGACGGTTACAAAGTCGGCCTTCTATCACCTGAAGAACATCTCCAGGATTAAAGGACTAATGTCTCAGCGAGATCTAGAGTTTCTTTAAATCTAGACTAAAAACCCAGCTGTTCAGAGCTGCTTTTGAAAATAATCATGAAACATTAATCAATAATCTTATGTGTAATGACGACAAAATGTAATGTTGTTGACTGTGTGCTCTATGACTGCACTTTTGTGTTTTTATGATGTAAAGCATTTTGAAATCCCTTACTACTGAGAGACGCTATATAAATAAAATTTGATTGTGTTACGACTGGCGTTGTCAACTTATGTAAATATGAGTGTGCAGGGGCCTGCCTCTGATTGACTCCTAGACAACGACAGTGATGTCCAATTGGTGGCCCGCCCGGTGGTGACTGATATAAAAGCTGCTATCCGGACTTCCTGCCATCCATCCTCAGCTCATCTCAACCGGCCACACTGTTTAACATATGCAAAGTTCTGGAGTTTGTAGGAGTGAGCTGCCGTTTCTGTTTTCTTAGTTTTCTCATGTTTTTCTTAGGGAGGTAAATTTTTGTCATTTGGTTTATTTACTTTTATTTAGGTAAGTTGGTTAATATTCAGATGGTTTCCTTTTGTTTGTTGTTTTTGGCATTAGCTCTCTCTGAAGTCATATGATCCACTTGTTGTAACATCTCAATCAAAAACACATCTTTTTAAAAATAAATAACATTATAAAATGTTCAACTTTGTGTGTGTTGACTACTTGGAATCTGAAGACGATGGATCCTTCATGTTATGATCTGGCCACCCCTAGATGGGTAGTAACAATTGATTGATTGATTGATTAATTGATAGGTATTAGTAGAGGAAAAGCTAAACTCTATCTGAAGAAGCATTAAAATCTGAAAAAAACATTGAGGCTTACAATGTTAATTGAAAATCCTCAATAAGTCTTAAACTCTGTCCAAAATGTTCATTATACTGTGGAATACATTATAAATTCACTAACGGCCATTTTACATGTCGCCTAACCCAACATGTTATGACTTAAAGCTGCCATTTTGGATTTAGCCCAAGTCGATCATATCTAGACAATGTAAAAAATAATAATAACATAGGGTTTTTAAAAAAACAAGAATTAACTTAACAGCCGGTGCACTTTGTTTAATTTTAGACAATTGTCTTTTAAATAAGTGAGTAAATGTTTAACATTCGGGATGCAGTACCAGAACCTATTATCAAACGAACATCAAAAAAACACAAAGTTCTTATAATAAAACTGGTCTTTAAATATTTAAAATGTCTAACTCACCTGCAGTAGAACCTTGAATTCCCACTAGAATCAGAAAGATTAAGGGCGTCATTTCGCCGATGTCGCTTTACATCCTTAGCTCCAGTTTGAAGCAGCTCATTTCCTCTTCCGTGCAGCGAGGTGTACTTGGACTGAAAAGGTTTTTCCTTCTTCTTCTTCTTCTTCTTCTTCTTCTTCTTCTTCTTCTTCTTCTTTTTGTTTTATTGCAGTTGGCAAACAACTTATAGGTTCATTACCGCCACCTTCCAGACTGGAGTATGGATCAGATGTTAATCCACTATAATCTTCCCATAATACCTGTTCTCCTTAGAAAACTAAAAATACTATTAAAAACTACATCCCCAGACGATCTTTGAAGCAAATCCCTAATATCTAATTTATTTTTATTCCTACTTAAATCTCTAATTAACACCTCCCTTTCCTGAACATACTTACTATATTCTAAAAAAATATGTTGTATTGTTTCTAAATTTCCACAATAACTACAAAACCCTGTACTATGTTTATTAATTACTTTAAGAGTACTGTTTACACTTGTATGTCCAAACCTTAATCTAGATATAGCATCCTCTTCTTTTTTACTCCTGTTACATTTCCTGAATTCCCCAACTTTTTTTGGGATGCTATAATAAAATCTTGCATTGCTTCCTCTACCCCACTGTTCCTGCCATTTCTTAATATACATTTTACTAATATTTTTAACCTCATTTTTGCTTATTTTAATATTTAAATCAACAATAAATCTTTTTGCTGCATTTTTAGCAAAACTATCTGCCAGCTCATTTCCTGTCACATCAATGTGGGCAGGAATCCAAATTAGTTTAACATGAGAACCATAATTTTTAATTTTAAAAATTGAATGATTAATATCCAATATAATATCTTGCCTTGATTCTGAATTGAGTTCTAAGATACTTATTAATGCACTACTTGAATCTGAACAAATTAAAACCTCTCCCTCTCTTGTTTCTTCAATTCATTCTAAAGCCATTAAAATAGACATTAATTCACCTGTAAACACTGTCAATTTATCTGTTATTCTTTTATTTCTCATAATATCTAAATCCAGAATTATAAATGCTATTCCTATATTGTCATTTGACATTTTGGAAGCATCTTATATATTTGTATATACTCTGGATATTCTTTTCCTATATAATTTTCCACCTCTTTCTTTTCTAGCTGTCTTCCTCTTTTCAATATACTTAAATCAACTTCAGCCTGTCCAATTATCCATGGTGGAATAACAGGAATAACAACCACAGGACTAATTAAACTATGATTTATTCCTACATCTCTTATTTCATTTTTTATAATCCATCCAAAACTATTCATTTGCTTTTTTTCTTTTTCTTGACAAGGTTGTAGCATAACATATGGAGAATAACTTTCCTTATGTCCTTTAATATTTGCCCAGTAAATTATGGCTAGTTGTTTTCTTCTAAGCTCCAGTGGCATCTCATCCATCTCAACTTGTAGAGCTGAAACTGGGGTAGTTATCATTGCTCCGCAACAAAATCTTAATGCCTGATATTGTATTCTATCTATTTTTTTTAGTAAACTACTTGAAGCTGAATTATATAAAATACATCCATAATCAAAAATTTATCTGATTAGTCCAGTATAAATTGTTTTTAATGCTTTCCTATCAGCTCCCCATTCCTCTTAAACATCTCATTATATTTAAGATTTGTTTTTACTTTTTTCAATTATTTTATTAACGTGAATTTTCCATGTAAGTTTTTTATCAAACCAGATTCCCAAATACTTTATTTTATCTATCCTTTCCATAACATTCTCATATAATTTGAGATTTGCATTAATATTTAATTTCTTATTGGTAAAAATAACTTTAGATTTGGATATTGAGATTCTAAATCCCCATTCTAAAGCCCAAGCTTCTACCCTATGTAACACTTCTTGTAGTTTCCTATTTACAAATTCTGTTATTTCCCCTCTTCCAAATAAGACCATCATCTGCAAATAATGAAACACTAAAAGATGTATCTATGCTACTAAAAATATCATTAATCATATCATAACCATTTTCGACTTGATGTTTTGAACTTATTTCGTCACCTATTTTTACTTTTATATTTCTTTCAGTTAAAACATTTTTTATCCATCTATATATTTTACCCCTTATACTTATTTGTTTTATTTTAATTAACAACCCTTCTTTCCATAACATATCATAAGCTTTTTCTACATCTAAAAAAATTTATATTAAATTCTCCTTATTAATCTGAGCCCGTTTAATTTCATGTTCCAGATATAATGCAGGGTCTATTGTACTTCTACCTTTTCTGAATCCAAATTGATAAGACTTAACCTTCTCCTTAGATTCTAAAAAATAAGTTAATCTACTATTCACCATTTTTTCCATAACTTTACCTATATATGATGTTAAAGCTATTGGTCTATAACTTTCAGCTGAATGTGGATCTTTACCAGGTTTACAAATAGAAATAATGATAGCTTCTTTCCATTTATCAGGTAATATTCCTTCCTCCCATACCTTATTATACATTTCTAATAATATTTTTTTACTCACATCACTAAGATTACTTAGCATATTATAACTAACTTGATCTTCCCCAGGAGCTGATTTACTAGAATTCTTCAATGCTTTATTTAACTCTACTAAAGAGAATTTCATATTAATAAAATCCTCATCATCTTCATCATTATACAATAATTCAGTATGATTCTGCAATGTAATTTCACGTCCTTTTTTTCTCTTTACTATTAAGATTCTCCGTACTATGTATCTTTGTAAATACTCTTGCTAATAATTCTGCTTTATTTTTATTATCTATTAATACATTACCATTATCTTTTATTACTGGGAAAAAATATTCTCGATTTACCGGACATATTTTTTTGTAGTATTCCAAACCGTGTCGACTGCAGTATTTTTCCCTAAGGATTCACAATACTTCCTCCAATAATCCCTTTTAGCATTTCTTATAATTTTCCTGACTTCTGCCTGTTCCCTTTTATAATTTATTAGATTTTGGAAACCATTTTTTAAGTGTTTTTAAAGCTTTATTCCGCAGTTTAATTGCTACTGAACATTCTGGTGTCCACCAAGGAACTATCTTCTTCTTTTTAATACCACTACTTCTACGAATTACTATTTTTGCTGCATTAATAATGCTTTTACTAATTTCTACATTTTATTCATTTATCGGTTTATTTATATCTATATTTATCATATTAATCTCATTTATTATTTGAAATTTATCCCAATTTGCATCCCCAAATCTCCATTTCCCCTCAATTTCTACCTGGTCTTCTTCTATATCTATTCCTACCTTAACAAAAATTGGATAATGATCACTTCCTATTGTACTTTTTTTGCATACCCTCCAGCTGCAACTATCTGCAAAAGCTTGTGATACCAAGGTCAGATAAATAACTGATTCTCTACCTCTTATCAAATCCACCTGAGTGCCTACCCCATTATTTAATATTACCAATTCTTTTACTTCAATCACTTCTTCTAAAATTCTTCCATTATAATCATCTTGCTCTCCCCATAAAGCACTATGTGCATTAAAATCCCCACACCAAATTATTTTCCCTCTCCAGTGTTTTAGGATTGCTTCAAGTTTTAATTGAAACAATTAAAACTTGTTTCAATTAAAACTTGATTATTATAATCCTTGTTTACAATGTTTATAAAAGTTATAAACATTCTGTTATTTAAAGGTGGAAACTCTGCAACAGGTTTTATTGTCTGTCCAACTCGTCCCTCCATTACCTTCCATTTGTTAACAAAGTCAATAAATCATTATTAGATAAATCATCTGTCTGTAGATGTCTTAACTGAGGAATCTTTTAATTAATTTATAATGGTGTTATCTTTTCTGTTTTTGATGTCAAATTTCTGTAATCTCTGTGTGCTGATCCCAGACTTAAAAATTGATTTTTAATCTCAATGAGATTTTCCTGGGGAACTAAATTTTAAATAATAATCACAAAAAAGATTCAAACATTTTAATATAACAAAATATAAAAGCATTTTATTGTTTTCAAATACAGACATTCAGTATTTGTAACTCAAACAAAACAAAGAACCAAAAACAAATCAAAGAAGCTCATATTATGACAAAGATTTCTATAAAAGTTTTGTGGGTCAATGTGGGTCTTAGATGTTTGTTCAACTCAAACATGTTTTTGACGTCACATTACTGAAAAAAATAAAATGTTAACAACTCTCCAAAAAGTACCACCTCACCAACTATACATTATTAAACATTTAACGTCTGAAATACAGCTAGAAAAATTAACTTTAGGAAAATAAATACAGACTTAATAACATTATGAAGTTAGGAACTTAATGCTCCAGATTAAATGTTTTACCTTTTTTATTTAAGCCTCAATATTTTCAAACTAAAACTCAGCTGCAACAGCAGGACAGAATCAAGTCCTTCATGTTATTATTGTGGGGAAAAAAAATTTAATTGTGTTATTTTCAAAACCTCTTGTAGACAATATTTGAATAGAAAGGCCAAATAATATGGAGATCACTGAAAATGTACATTTGATGTTTTATTTAGATGCAGAAATCAAGGAAAACTGATATTAGTGTCCAAAGTCCTCATTTGTTAGGGTTTTTTTTGTTTGCTGTTGAAACAATTCAATAAGCAAAAATGTTAAATAAAGTGTTTCCATGTCATGTAAATACATGTTGTATAATAACACAATGTCTACATACAAGGCACTGAAAAAGGAACAAGTTTTAACAATGAGATCTTACCGTTGTAGCAAAGGTTTATCTGATGAGGAAATGGCTTCAGTGTCGACTGAACTATTACTAGTTGAAGATGAAGGCTGTGAGCTTGATGTCAAAGTCTTGATATCTTGATAAAATAGAAAATAACATTTTGTGTGTGTATAGTAAATTTTAATTTGACTGTTTTTCAGTTTCTTCTAACTGAAGCAGTGAGGCTCTTACTGGCTCTGTCAGACAAAACCTCTATTAGTGAAACTAAATCTCTGACTCTGAGTTTGGTGATCTGTGGTTGTTTAATGAACACAACATGGATTTATTATTCTCCCATAAAACAAATCACATTAAAATATCAGTGCAGAGATTTTCTCTGCACAATCATGCAGAGTGGTTGCTGGTTCTACATGATTCTTGTTCTCTATTGTAAACTTACAACACTCTCCTTTCATTTCCCTCCTTCCTCCATTTTTATTATCTAGTAATAAGATCATAAACTCTTAGTTCACTGTTAAATCACAAAGATCTGAAATCAGTCTTTCTGATGTAGTTCAGCTACAGAAAAATCAGTCTTGCAATTCTTATTTGATAAGAAGGATTATTGAGATTTCATTTCATCCAGTCTCACGTGAGTTTTAAAAATGTACTGTGGATCACAGAAAATATTAAACATTGAGACAAAGATGACAAAAATCTGACCAAACATTTTAAATACTTACTGGCAACAAGCTTACACCCTGAAATAAACAAAAAAAGATTGATTAATGGTTTGCTTATAATATGTTGCATGTACAACAAACAGAATCAATCAAATATTTTTCACAAATTATAAAATAAATTAAGTGATTAAATACACTTGACAAGTCCTGAATATCATAATTTAAAACTCAGTAGTTTTAGATTATCTGGATATCTGAGAGAACGTTCAGCAGCTTTACTGTAGTTTCTCCTTCCAAATAAAGTTAAATAAAATAATTTATTAATGTTGAAAATAATTGAGTTACTGTGGCCTGGGATCTTTTTTCTCTATTTTCCATTCATTCAACAAATATCGTGCTAAAACATCTTTCATGTTGGATTCACTCCTCCCATTCCGCTAGGGGGCGCTGTAGTTGCTTTACATTGGTGCGGGAGGGGAGGTGAAACAAGAGAAGAAACTTACGGCAGGCCAGTAATGCACTTAGACTGCCGTTAGCTAAAGCTAACAAGCCAAATCTACCACAAAATCATATTCTACTGATGTTCATGAGTGTTGTAAACGTGATGAGTTATATTAATGCTGTAAGCTGTGGGGTGATGAGTTGTTATCTGTTCTAAGCGTGTGCTCGGAAATGCTAGCTGTGTTTGCTGTACTGTGATAGTTGAATGCCGAAGTTTATATTACGACATGTACTAAGAGTGAAATTTGCCTTATTACCGGTTAGTTAAGTCGAACCAGATCTTATATCTATGTCTAAGTTTGTGTTTATTGAATATTGCAATACTGATGTTACTGATGTTTTGTTTTTTACTTTTATTTTCAGTTTAACCGGCATGTCCGTGTAAAAGCACTCGGCAATAAAACTAACAGCAACAACAACCTTTAAAATCCTTTTAACATAATTTTTAAACTTCAAAATGCCTCGCCAGATTTGTAGAGACTTTAGAGCATTTTCTAAACAAACTTCCTGACATCCTTCAATTTGTTCCTGTTAATTAAATTAGAAATGTATTTAGTGAATTAGGCCTGATAGTCTGTCTTGTCATAGTTACGTTTTCTGGCATTTAGGAAATCACTGAGCTATTCAAAACTTTGTAATATATTTTTTAACAAAATCTTAGAAATTTATGAGACTTTTTCCCTTCAGTCTGTCCTGTGAACATTATTTTTGGAGAAGGTTCCCTTTAATGTCTGTGACATCAACGCTGTAATGAGTTGAATGTGTTGATGTGAGCAGGAACTACTTATGGTTCTATAAACATCCCAAGATAAATATTTATTGTTCTAACTCCTGCAGACATTAGACAAACACTAGAATCTGTGACTTAAACATCATTAAGACACGAAAGCAATTACTTTATTTTAACCTTTTTTGTTTTTTTGCTTCCACAAGAGTTTCAGATTTATTTTCTCTTTATATCAGCTTTACATATTCACCAAAATGACTAAGAAGTTTAAGTGAATTTAACAGTGGTATTTGATCTCAGGATCTAAAATTTAGGACAATAAAAAGACAGTTGATTTCTCACCAGTTTTCTTTTTGCAAAGAACAAATCCAGTCACAACAATGAATCCAAACATTATCACTGACACAATAATAATGATGAGCATGATGGTTGAATTGTCTGTGAACAAAATAAGAAACAATTGAAATACTCCATATTAAACAAACATCTATGTGCTAAAATGAACAGCTTCAATGAGCCAGTGTCCATATTCAGACTATAAATCATTTTATGCATTTATAATAGCAAATTGCTGTTGCTAATGTCTTTTATACTCTGTTTATGGAATAGAATAAATATTACAATAAGATTTGTTTGTCAAATTAAAAGTACCTCTTGAAAATAACCTTTAAGCAAGTATTAAATATACTTTTAATTAAGTCCACATTTCTGTTAAAATGTTTTATTACCTTGATAAAATATTTTAATCCTAAATGTCTAATTTACATTAACTATAAGCAGAAAATTAACATAATTTGGAGAAATAAAGGTTTGGAAACAGAATTAAATGTGTAAATTACTTATAAAATGTATTTCACCTTATGAATTAAGTTACTAAATAAATGAAACTTTCAATAAAATTCTAATTTATTAAATATGACTGAATGTTCATTGTAATGTCAAGTTTCCATTGCAAATTGGTTTATTGTGAAACTGCAATGGAAGTAAAATTTAATGTTTTTTTACTACACAAAATGTACAGGTCTGCACTAATTAATTCAAGAACTAAAGCATTTCTACATTAAAGTGTATGCTCTAAATTTTTTATTTTATTTTTACCTTCACTGGTCAGGGTTTTGGTTTTCTCCAGTCTCGTGACAAGATCATCTCTGACACCATGGAGCTGAAACACACATTCATACCTCCTCCAGTCTTCAGATGGAACAGATGAAAGATCAACATAAATGCTCATCTGGTAGGTCCCATCATTGTTGGGGAGAATCTCTCCTTTACCAACACCCCAGTGAATCTCCTCTCCATCTTTCCTCCAGAACATTTCAGTTCTGTTGGGGTAGAAACCTGTAGCGAAGCAACTGACTGGAGAGGATGGATTCTTCTGGAAGACAGACAATGTGGGGAGATCTGCAAAATGTATAAAGAAAACATTTTTAGTTTTCATATTAAGATAAACATAATTCCTTTGTAACTAATTTTTATTTAAACAATATACATTTCAATATACTGTGAAAGGTTGGTAAGTTTATTTCTGATGTGGAAGGAAACAGATGATTAATATGAAAATGCAGGAAAAACTTGTTGCAAAGGCCAATAATTGCATTGAAAATGTGATGGAAACATTTTTATACAAAACAAGGTTCACACATAAATAGTTTACATTTTTCAATACCTGTTTTCATCGGAGAGTTTCTCCCATAGTTCACATATTTCTTCAGCCACTCAACACATATCTGAGATAAGTAGAACTTCTCATGTTCTAAATTATATCTGTTTTTATTCCACTTTAATTTGGTGATGTTAGCTTGTAGCTTTGGAGCGATCCATCGATGTGTCTGTGGGTCCAGTATGATTAAATCTTCTCCATCATATCCAAACTTATCATGACCTATGACCTTTCCACTCTCCTCATCCCACTCACAGCCATACATTTGCTGAAAGACATGAACTCCTGAGACAAAGAGACATCAGTAAATTTAAAATACATTCAATTAATTTGTCCCTAATGTATTTCAGTTTAATACTGCTTTATTAAAAATAACTCCTAAACATCTGAACAAATAAACTAAATAAATTAAAAAAATACTAACTTTCCATTTATGACCCCCTCAAAAATGGTTTGTTAAATTTATCATGTGTTCACAACTTTTCATGGGACAATAGCAACAAATAACTAGACAAACAAAATTTCTGAAGAAATTTCACGGGGCCTGCCAAAGTGCGCCAGTCGGTTTTGACACATCAATTGGCAGCAATTATCTCTGAGAGCCTAAGTGAGAGTCAGCAAATCATTTCACATTACTGTTTTCTGAAGCACATTAACAGAAAACCATAAGCCCTAGAGAAATTTCGAAAACATTTTACCGGAGCATTGATACCGGAGCATGTATCAATGCATGTAACATTTTTACTCCAACTCTGTTTTTTAACTCACCCTCACGGCCACAAATATCGCACAATTGATATGAAACTTGGTCATGACATTGATACGCATGTATCAATGTCATACATTGATACATGAAATATTAACGTAAATACTAAATACTAACGTATTTTGTTGTATTTTGTATTTTGTCTTGATACATGACATTGATACATGTGTATCAATGTCATGACATTGATACATGTGTATCAATGTCATGACCAAGTTTCATATCAATTGTGCGATATTTGTGGCCGTGAGGGTGAGTTAAAAAACAGAGTTGGAGTAAAAATGTATTGAGGCTAATTGTGAGTCAGCAAATCATGTCACAGAACTGTATCCTGAATCACCTTGCCAGAAAACCATAAGCCCTAGAGAAATTTCAAAAACATTTTACCGGAGCAAACATGCGTATCAATGTCATGACCAAGTTTCATATCAATCGTGTCATATTTGTGGTCGTGAGGGCGAGTTAGAAAACAGAGTTGGAGTAAAAATGCCACTCAGTTTCCCCACTGTAAGGCGTGGCCCTCCCACTCTAGTTTCTCCAAAAATGAAAAACTTTGGGTCGCTTAGAGACAAGTTATGGACAAACCGTAAATGGTATCGACGTGCTGCCTTCACTTTAGAAGAGATCACGGACGTATCTACAAAATGAAATTTGAATGGCTTTTCTAGGTGAATCCATGACGACAGGAAGGAAATCTTCAAAAATAGGTCATTTTTGAGGATTTTTCTGTCCTGGCTCCATTGACTTATAATGGGGTTTTGGTTTTTTGCAAATTATTTTTACATTGTAACCCCGAATCCCACCAAAAGTAATATCAATAATGCCGGGAATTTTCCACACGTTTTGATACCACATTTTAGTATGAGCACGCACCGGTTCGGGCCGCATTAACGGTCATGGGTGCAGAGTAATAGGCCCCAATAAAAGATTAACTGCTTTATGTTGCAATAGTTTAATGTTATGGAATTTAAGACAAGAATGTGAATAGAAAATTTTTATGATAAATTTTCAAAATACAGAGCAACACAGAAAAATACTAATTTGACTGAAATGTACTGAATTAAAAACAGAGGTAAATACCTTTGGATACAAAATAACAAAAATCATGTGTACAATAATCACTGACATGATAATATACACAAACAATGTGGGAAACCTAAGAAATATGTGAGATGTACAAAGTGAATCACAAACAAACCTTCAGTCTGGTTGAAACGTTTTTTGGCAATTTTTAGGTTTGCTATAAGGGATGCCTGTTTAGCCAGACATGTCTCTGTTTCCTCCTTCCAGTAATTTGGATATTCTGAACTCACATTATTCATCCAATCCTGTTTAGGAATGGCTCTGTTGATGTTGTTGTCACAGTAACTTATCTGAACTTCATCCACAAACCCAACAGAGACGTATGATGGGAAGTTTTCTATTCCTGAAGAT
>CAEGAG010280403.1:0-22647 GCA_903067065.1 Brachyrhaphis terrabensis
ATTTTCAGAGCAAGATCATAACCCTGCAATAAAAAAAATATTTATTGTTAGGCTTTTTGTATAAATTTACCAAGGGTCCCAATATATAAGGCAAGCTATGTAAGAAATAAATATAATTGACAGAGTCTCAAAAACCAACTTTTTTCTTCCATGATTGCCTTTCCTTGCATTTGACTTCAAGTGATTCATTTTGAAATCCTGGTTTTCATGGTAACTTAACCTCCAGCATGATTAAGGGAACCCATGGAAGCGCTGGATTGCACCACAATGTTCCACAAACAGTGGGCTAAGTCGTTCTGCCCTGATGAACTCGTATTCAATTTGTTGCTGAGCAGACATACCCAGGGAAAGATATTTCCCTTTACAACATGTTGACTCATCTGTGTTCCAAACCAGCTCAGTATCCATCAAGTACAAGTATCTAAAAAAAAGACATTTAATTATGAACTTCTTTTTATAGCAGGAAAGTACCTAACATTTTATTAATGTGCAATTATTGAAAGTGTTAAATTTTCACACAAACCATACCTCATAGATTACCAATTTTGAACCTAAACAATACTTGAGCAAAAAAAAACAAAAACACTTTTATTGTCATTTAAACAGAAATCAGTACATCTAACCTTCTCCAAACTGCTTTCTTCTTTATGAAGTCTGTCTCATTGCCTATTGCTCCCTCAGATAAATTCTTCAGATCTTGACCTTTTTTCAAAATACAGTCACACTCTGCAAGATTCAGCTGAAAAGGTAAGATCTCTTTCTCAAAACATAAATAGATGTATTTGCATTATAATGTATTTAAATACATTTTTTTAAGTGAATATAAATACTTGTTAAACTGGGATTATGTAAAACACACATTTGTTTTAATAATGAGGTAGAATGAGGTACTTTCGTAAATCAGCCCAGAAGAAAATGTATGCCTGATATGCTAATGCTAGCATTTGTTTAAAGAGACTCTCAGCAAGGAGACAAGTGTGAGTCTTCACAACAAAAATATGTTGGTTCAGTTCAACTGAATGAGTCATTAAAAAATGCATCACCATTGACAACTGATGCAGTTGTATGAAAGGTGGACTGTGCGTTCCCCCATTCTTCTTCTCCCACCATCCAAACAGATGCCAGATCTGGAAATTATGCACAATATTAACATGGCATGAATGGAACAGTTTTTTTGGTGGGGGGTGGGGTTGCAAATGAATGAAAATTTGATTTGAAAACACTGTAACCATAAGATTTGACCAGTTTATGTACTGCAGTTTTAATCTGTGTATCATTCTAAGGTTGCCTATTACCAAACAAAATTTTGCGCACCATTTCACAACTGCAAATATTGAACAAATATTCTAAATATTCAAAGGAATATTTGTTCAAGGTATAAATTTTGATACAGACACGGCAAACTGCAGTCGAGATTTTTCAAGGAATATTAAAATTGTCCTTTACTTTACCACCAAATTGACAGATACCAACTTTATGATGTACTGCCATAAATTTTTTTATATCATGTGTTGTGTTATATACGTGAGAGTACCATCTCAAAACATGCTAAGTAGCAGAGTTGTTTTGGGTGCGTCTGATGAATGACTATTTAAAGCAGACATGCTGGGGTGTATCCCTGCACAGTCAGTTATATCAAAAACACCTACTGGAAACACCTCTCTACTCTAACGATTATAAACGTTAGCGTACATCGAATAAAATTAACTATGTCATTTCTATTTCTTATATTTCCCAACAAATGAAGTATCTGGGGGGGTTTTCTGTAGATACACAATAATTCAGATAAATGTTTTAGCTACCCTTGAAAAATCTTCACCATTAACTAGACATATCTGATTTAACAGATGTCTGGCGCAAAGATGCTACAGTTCCTCCAGAGCCTTACCCGTACGAAACCTTTGGAGCCTGAAGGCGAAGTGTCCAACTTTCGGCGCTGCCTGACCACCCTCGACCTGGTGGCTCTGGGGGTCGGCAGCACCCTGGGGGCTGGTGTTTATGTGCTCTCAGGAGAAGTGGCCAGGACCACAGCTGGTCCCAGCATAATTATTTCCTTCCTGATAGCAGCTGTAGCCTCTATCTTTGCAGGATTGTGTTATGCTGAATTTGGAGCTCGGGTTCCTAAAACAGGATCTGCCTATCTCTACAGCTATGTGACTGTGGGGGAGATATGGGCTTTTGTTTCTGGCTGGAACCTACTTCTGTCTTACGTCATTGGTATGCAACACAAGTGTGAGATAATGATGAAAACATTTATTTTTAGTTAGTTTTTTTTCTTTTCTTGTAAAACTGTCTTAGGTGCAAAATGTAAAGATAAATTAAATAATTTCTTTCAGCGCTTTGAACAGTATTTATATTTATTAACATTTTCACACACTTGGAATACCAAATCTGTAACTTTAACTAGATAGCCTCAAAGTAGCAAATAACAAATATTTTCATGACAAAACCTCTGAAAATATGAATGTGCATTTATATTCAAAATTCAGAGTTAGGATGGTTGCTTCTCCTTGCACAACCTACATACAGGCCGACTCATTTTGTAAATTACAAGATTTTCTAAATAAATTGGTTGAAGTGGATCAAATTAAAGGGGTTAGAATACAAATGCATACTACACTTTTCCATGAATTATTTTCTTTTTACGTCCCAGTTTGTGGTTTATTTGAGTTGGAAATTCAAAAAAATACACTGAAATTTGTGCTTGTAAAACGGGAAAAGTAAAGGGGTACAAATGTTTTTTTCAAGGCATTATATATTGTGGAGTTTGCTCAATGTTAGATAAAATTTTGCTACACTTTAATTTTTTTTTTTTTTCTTGTGTCTTCGCTGTAGGAACATCAAGTGTTGGAAGAGCATGGAGCGGGACCTTTGATGATCTCATTGGAAACGTTATTGCCAACTCTCTGGGCAAAGGGGCCAGGATGAATTTACCTGGATTTGCTGAATACCCAGATTTCTTTGCAGCTGTCCTCATAATGCTCTTATCAGGCAAATTTCATGATTTACCATACATTTACATATTCAACAAAAAGCATCCAGTGTGTATGTGTTCAAACTGATTATTTCTTCATTTTACTTTTAATAGGAGTTCTTGCATTTGGAGTAAAAGAGTCCGCTATAGTAAATAAGGTATTTACAGCCGTAAACATTGTGGTGTTGCTGTTTGTTATCCTTTCTGGTTTCATCAAAGGGGACATCAATAACTGGCGCATTAATGAAGACACTCTCCAAAGACCATCTGGGTATGGGCATCTTTTGGTTTAAAGTTGTATTTGAGTTGCTTCTGTGTGGTTCAAACTTCCTGAATGATGACATGTCCTTTATTTAAAGAAATTACACATTCCTTAATGAAACCAGCCAACGTGGAACTGGAGGATTTTTTCCCTTCGGCTTTGAAGGAACATTAGCTGGAGCAGCCACTTGCTTTTATGCATTTGTTGGATTTGACTGCATTGCAACAGCAGGTAACTAAAAGGTTATTTGTTCCAGAGTTGCAAACCTATATTATTCAAAGCAACAACATGGTTTTATATCTGTGAGACTTTCTGAAGAAAGAATATTTACTTTGGTTGTGTCCTCAGGAGAGGAAGTTCAGAATCCTCAGAAGGCAATCCCAATCGGCATAGTGACATCCCTCCTCATCTGCTTCCTGGCTTACTTTGGTGTGTCCGCTGCCTTGACTCTGATGATGCCATACTATTTGCTCAGCGTTAACAGCCCACTGCCCATGGCTTTCGCATATATTGGTTGGGGCCCGGCAAAGCATGCAGTGGCCGTTGGATCCCTCTGCGCCCTTTCAACAAGGTACAAATCACAAGATTTAACTTAGAAACTCAATAATACCCTGAATTTTAGAAGAGTGTGATTAATTTCATCCAATTTTTCAGAACATCTCACTGTTCTTGTTTTTTTGAGTAGACAAAATTGATATGGATATGAATATTGCAATAATACTGCTGGATATTTAAGCAAAGGTAAATAATGTTTACTGAGATAAATTCTGAGTGTTTTTCATCTAGTCTGCTGGGAGCAATGTTCCCGATGCCCCGTGTTCTCTTTGCCATGGCTAGGGATGGACTTCTCTTCAGATCTCTCGGTAAAGTGAGCCCCAGACAAAGTCCTGTTAATGCAACTCTGGTTTCTGGGATGGTTGCAGGTAAATGCATCAATATTTTAAGACATTTTCATGTTTTTTTTCTCTAAGCTGATTTTGTCTTTTTGTTTTTTACTGAAATTAAAATTGATTCAAAAATAGTCAAAGCACTTTTTGAACTGTGTGGCTCAAATATTGAAATAGTTTGTAAGTGTGATTTAATTAAACTGATGTTAAATCCAGTAAACATAATCATATCTTTGCAGCTTTCATGGCGTTATTGTTTGACTTGAGGTTGCTGGTTGACATGATGTCAATTGGAACACTCTTTGCCTACACACTTGTTGCCATTTGTGTACTTATACTAAGGTAAAAATCACTGTCCATTTTATTATTATTTTTTAGATTCAAAGTTGCAATGCTTTTTGAGATTGTGTTTGATTTACTGTTCATTTAGATGTCATAGATTTTATTGTAAACCAAAACACTTCACACTAAAATGACTTATGCCCCTGACTGATTTCGGCCTAGATTTTTTTTTTCAATCTGAAAGTTTGTTACTGATAGAAAATGAAAGTATAAAATCTAATGTTTACAAAATATTTATCAAAACCTTGGTCTAACCAAGGATTCTTTACAGTGAATGTCTCTGTGAAAGTGAAAGCAGTGCTCAGATATCATTGTTGGTATCGTAGTTAGATGCTCAGTGCACAGCTGAAGAACTTGTCTTTTCAATCTTAAAAATTTCAAAGTAAACTGCTCACTTTATAAAGCAAGAGAACAATTTTTTTTCCCCCACGCCCCAGTAAACTGTACTGAAATACTTTTGTGAGTTGCATCATAAAGGAGTTGTATCAAAAGAAAGAGGAAACATGATGCTAAGTTACCACTACAGCAAACGCTGCACGAAAACATTATCAGCAGGTGAAGAACAATTTATAAAAACTGATTAAATGTTGCGTTGTTTTACTACACTTTAGAGCTAATGAGTTTTAAAACATACACAAGGAATCTTTTTCAATAACCTTTAAAGTTTATATGAAAAAGCTACATGTATGCAACATCCCTAACTTACTTGCATCTCTTCACTTGTACAGGTACCAAGTTCAGCTCAGTGAAGATTCAAAGTTAGACAAGTCAGAACCATTCACAGTAGGAGGTGTAATGTACCCTCCCTCCGAAGTAACCCCACGGACATCAAAGAATGTGACTATTTTAACTGTTGCAACTGGTAATTCTCGTTTATGTCCTGTATATCTCATACGCTTTTTATTGTGAAGGATTGCATAATTTTCCGTTACTGCTTCTTTCCAGTTTTCATGTGCTTTATCCTGAGCATCTCAATATCTCAGAGTATAGACTCCACACTTCAATGGTGGAGTTTACTTTTTGTTTCTGTGTTTGGGCTGATACTCATCGCTACTATAATACTCATCTGGAGACACCCACAGAGTACAACCAAAGCTACGTTCATGGTATGCTAATGACACATGTTTATGCAATATCTGATTTGTATTGTCAGTTACTGAAAAATCAAGTCTTGATATGATAATATTTCAATTATTAACTAGCATTACAAATTTTGTATGAAAACCTTTTTTGTTTATAAATCACTATTTTCTTTTATTTTTGTCCACAGGTCCCTTTTGTGCCTTGTCTTCCCACTTTTAGCACTTTTGTCAATGTCTATCTCATGGTTCAGCTTGGATCAGAGACCTGGGTTGGTTATGCAGCCTGGATGGCAATAGGTATGACAAGATGAAGTAACAGCTTCAGAAAAAGACACATTAAATGTAAGATTCCTCTCACAATGTCAGTTTGATCACAGATGATGTAACTTTTTTCAACAGGTTTTACCATCTACTTCAGTTATGGGGTCAGGCACAGCGTACAGAAACAAAGGATGGAGAACACGGGATAGAGTCAGTTTTTAAACTATCACCACAATGATGGGGTAAAAGCTTTGAACCTAAATATTAAAGGAATTTTTATGCTCAAAGCATGTGCATTAATGTTCTAAAAGTATTTGTCTCTGGTGTTAAGCCTTTTATATTAACTGTGCTACTTAGAATCTAGAAAAATAACTTTTACACAAACACAACATAATATTGAACCATATTTCTGTTTTGCCCACAATTACCAACATCATATTCCCACAAGGTCAGACAAAATTCTGTCACTTGTAAGGTTTGTCGTAAGTAGAACATGTGAATAAATTTGTATTTTGATGATAAAACAAAACACTGCTGTATTTTATTGTACTGAAAATTATTGTACTTAAACAATTGGATTTTGTTTGTAACCATTGTATCTGCATGCAAAATTAAAATTGTCCTTTGAAATGTCAATTAAGTAAACATTTTCTAATAATGCTCTCAAAAAGCTTCTTCTTTCTTTCTATCTATCTATCCAAGGGTTGTGAAGAAATGTTCAAAGACTTTGAGCTGTGTTACATTTTTGTCAAATTTACAGACATTCGCTAATTCGCAACACAGTTAAGAATCTTTGTTTTTCTGTTATTTACATGAACTCCATGGAGATGAATGATGAACTCACCTTCACATTCATAAGCGAAACATAACATAAAATGGAGGAGGAAGGAACTAAAAAAAAGTCGCCTCATTTCAAGTAGGCAGAGTTTATGTAACGCACAACCCTTGACAGTACTAACCAATGAGAAGAAAGTAAGTCATCGGTCTCAGCGAATCACAGAAGGGGAAGCGCATTGTTCAAAAATCCAAACGTTGTCGGGTAGAACCAGTCAGCTGGAGTGCTGAACGGCGAAAACAGAGAACGTGGTTTGATACACCAGACTTAAAGAAAGTATTTTGCTTTTTATGTAGTATTTGAAAGACATTTATTGGATTGTTTTTTCTGGAATCTAGTCGGCCTTTTTTATTTTGACAAGGCAAACAGACCGTTGCTTTAAAGGTAAGTCATTCACACATGTTAAAACCTCGGATAGTTAGTTCTGTATAAAATTCTGATTTAATGTATTTCAAAAACTTGCTAGTTAATCACAAGAATATATAAATCGTTTAGCTGATCGGTATAGAGGGGCGTCTCACTGTGCACGTTTTGGGAAAAAATGAGCGTGTTTGTTTTAAGTTAGATCAAATGATTTTGAGTTTCATGCGTTAGAAACCCGATGTGATGTTAGCTACACTCCTCGAGGCTGGCAATATTCTGTAACATAGCCTAGCAAAATAACAAGTATTCTCAGTGTAATGTTTTTAAAGTAAAACCCCCCCAAAAAAACCAGTAGCCCGCTATTTCAATTATTTATTTTATAATAATGGTAATAATACCATTATTATAAATGAAAACATTCAATGAATTTCGGTCCGAGGTAATTATCTGCAGTGTGCTCCCTTGCCGTTAGATGTCGCTACTAACTAGTGATGTGTCGGTCGCGAACGAACAGGTGTTGAGCCGGCTCTTTGAAGTGAACGATTGGAACCGGCTTCTCAATGGGAGCCGTTTTAGGATCCTATTTGGGAGCCGGTTTTTTTTTCCTACAAAATTAGGGTGACCAAACGTCCGTATTTCCCGGGACATTTCCGTATTTCACGTCCTGTCCCGGGCATCCCCGGGTTTTTTTTTTTTAAATGTACTACGTTATATCTCCCCCCCGCCAAGAAAACATAACAGTGTCGCCCCGCCCCCGCCAACAACAAATATATGGGTATATGGGGAGCCGAAAAAGAGCCGTTAGAGCCGCATCTCGAAAAGGAGCCGAAAATCCCATCACTACTACTAACCCCAAGCCACAGTTATTTAATTTAGAGAAATGTTTTTAGTAAGTGAACACTAGATATTTAAACGGAAGAGGATTAGGGCCACCGAAAAAAAAAAAAAAAAAAGAATTCTGACTTTAAAGTCAGAATTTTATTTTTATTTTTTTCGGTGGCCCTAATCCTCTTCCGTAGATATAAGCTGTTTTATGTTATTAGGAACTTTCCAGTTTGCATTTGGCATATTTCAGAACACTTTTCAAGAAAAGATTAGCTTTTAATCTGTGTCTTCTGTTACTTTACATCATGAGCAACCATAAAATAAAGTATTTTTTACTAGCCTGATTACAAAATCAGATTTCTCTCAGGACGCTAAATTTTCTGAAACAAAAATGGTTAAAGTGTTAAGGACTATAAATGTACAAAGTAATATTTCAGAAAGCCTTGTGTTTGGACATTCCACTTTCACTCCAAAGAAACTCATGATGATTTGCTGTTGCAGGAAAGCATGGCGCTGTCTTTGTCTTCCCCGTATGGATGCCACTCTGATGATGAAGAGGATCTGGCTGTGTTTGAGTCCACAGCAGCAGAGCATGGAGGAATGACCAGACCACGTCTGCCTGAGATCTCTGTTATTTCCCCCGGGCTCGAAACCAGGCCGACCATCACACAGCTGGTGAGACTCAACAAAAACATGCTGTTATTTTTTTCTTCCCTTTTTTTGTCACTGTGTTACAAAAAACACAGTGATATATTGGTTAAGCTGTACCATGCATTTGTATTCAGTCTTTGTTTTTTCATGTAGAAAGCTGCTGCGAAACCTGGTGGTTCTGATGAGGGGACCTCAGAAAGGGTGAAAGTTTTTCTGCGCATTCGCCCGCTGACTGACTCAGAAAAAGGACAAGAGCAGGTTGGAAAGTCTTTTGTTTGTAACTATTAGCATTTGAGTTTTCTGAAATGCACCTGTATTGCTTGTAAATAACCTATAGTCACTTCTTTTCTTTTCTCTCTTCTCTTCTAGGGATGTGTGGCGATCCAGGATGAGGGGACATTGCTGCTCAAAGCTCCATATGAATCTCAGAACATGAGGACGGCAGAAAGAGGCATCACCCAGAGCATTCACAAGTTCAGTTTTTCGAAGGTAGGAGAGTTGTAGGTTTGCTCTTCTTAAGCTTAACTTTGAGAGAGTAAAATCAGGTTAACTTGAAAAATAATAAGCTGAGATTAAACAGTGTTCTTTTTGACCTAAGTAATACACAAAAAGATGATATGGAAGAAAGGCCTCATGATAGCATATCTGTTATTTAGAAAGTAGCAGATCTAAATGTTTTTCCATTTATTTTCTTTCCTAGATATTTGGTCCAGATACGACTCAGCAACAGATCTATGAAGATACAATGAAGAAAATGGTGAACGATGTTCTCAAAGGAGAAAACAGACTACTGTACACTTACGGCGTCACCAACTCTGGAAAGACTTACACCATTCAAGGTACATTACCTCTTGTAGTTGTGTCATATTGGGCTTTTGGTTAAATGGCTTAAATATGAACTGTATATGTAAAACTTTCCCCTTTAGGCAATGGTCGAGAGGCAGGCCTGTTGCCACGGGCGTTAGTGTCTCTGTTCAGGAAGCTGCAGGGTCGTCTCTACAGTCCGATGGACCTGAAGCCCGTCAGGTATCAGGATGTCAGGCAGCTGGACAATAGTGAGATCAAGATGGAAGAAATCCGAAGAAACTCCCTCCTCAAAGAGGTAAAAGCCGCCCTATCAGCATAGTAAAGTTTCTGTCAAATAAGAAAGATTTGCACTCCTGGAAAAATTAAAGTTTAAAGAACTGTGTCTTTTACTGCAGTGTCATGGTTATAGACTAGAAACTGGTGTTTTCTGTGTCAATTTATTTTTATCTCCTTTTTTAATTTTTTTTGTAAGAAAAACGTGGGTCTTTGTCCTGCCTTTTTTGTTGCAGTTCCAATTGTTTAAAAATATTTTAATTACCGTACTGTAGGTATGAGCAGATTAAGGAGAGTAGCTATTTTCTTCTTGAATGCATTTCTTGATTTATGAAAATAAACATGTTTGCCTTACTTGAATGACATGTTAAGTCTTTTACCGTACATTTTGAAGAGTAGCTAAGAGAAACAATGTCATAGATCATTATTTAGCACTTCCTTGGAACTCTAAAAATGTAAAAATATGAATTCTAAATAACAAGATGCTTCAGGTTTATTTTACATTATATTTTTGCATTGGTGATTTTGTGTATAGCTCAGTTCCCCACTGATCAGTTGTATTCAAATTAAAGGCTAAAGTTTCACTATTCCACTCCATTCAAAGGGAATTATCTGTCTTTTTTACAAAGTAACATAAATAGTTTTGCACTGATTCTATGTCATAGTTTAGACTCACAACTCTGTTATTCTTTTAATGTTTTGAAATCACTTTCAGTCTCTGATCTGCAGCTGTTTAAATTATTGTATTAAATTAATGAAAAAGGTTTTGCAGATTTTAACTCATAAACCATACTGATATGTGTTACAGGATGAAAATCAAACTTCTCGTCGAGCTGGTACCACCACAGCCTGGGACAGTGGCATTGGAGGGTTTTCTTCCACCACACACACTGCTACTCAGCTGGAAGGTTGGACATAAAATGATACCTTATAGCTATTTTCTTTCATGAGACTCCTGGAGATTTTTTTTTTTTCATCAATTGTAATGCCAAAGGGTAGAAGTATGAAATAATAAAACTGTAAACTATGATATTGACATACATGCAGATTCAGCCGTTTTTGATGCACTGAAAAAGGATAACTGATAAATTCTCCCCCCTCTGTTTACAGACACAGACAGCGTGTGTCTGGACCCTGACAGTCTGTCACTCAGTGGAGGCTGTGACCTGGAGGAGGGGGGGCAGTTTTCCGTCTGGGTCTCCTTCTATGAGATCTACAATGAGTTCCTGTATGATCTGCTGGATGCTTCGCCCTCCCAGCAGCCCCGAAAAAGAGTTACTCTGCGGCTCAGTGATGACAAGCAGGGCAACCCTTACGTCAAAGGTCATTCTCGTTCATTCACAATATCTTTGAAGTATTTTTTTATAAAGTAATAATTCTCTGTCTTCCTTTTTGTCATATTAGATCTCACTTGGATTCAGATTCGCAGCGCTGAGGAGGCCTGGAGGATCCTGAAGGCGGGACGGTGTAACCAAAGCTTCGCCAGCACTCACCTAAACAAAAACTCCAGCAGAAGGTTGGAGCCTGTTACACTTTTCTTTCTTGAAACGTCCTCTTGACATGTTTCCAAAATAAATTTATTCGAATTGTATTTGATTTTTTATTTTTATTTTTTTTTTTCCCTCATATCATTAGCCACAGCATCTTCTCCATCCGTGTTCTTCATGTTCACCCAGAAGCCAGTTCAGGCCAGGCCATGCACATTAGCGAGTACGTTTTAACTGATTTTATTTTTAAATGATTGTTTTTAGTTTTTTGAGGTAGTAAAACTAAGCGTTGCCTCGTTTGCAGGCTGACTGTGTGCGATCTGGCCGGGTCAGAGCGCTGTAAAGAGCAGCATAATGGTGAGAGGATGAAGGAGGCCAACAACATCAACACCTCCCTCCTGACGCTGGGACGCTGCATCGCTGCTTTGAGGCACAACCAAAACAATAAGTACGACGCTCGTGAAAGAGGCAAAATACGAGCGACAGAATGAAAGCGTCTTTTTGACTTCAGTGTGAATCTAAAATGCGTTGCCAGGTCCAGGCCCCCGCAGGTGGTTCCTTTCAGGGACAGCAAACTGACCCGGGTCCTGCAGGGCTTCTTCTGCGGCAGAGGAATCTCCTGCATGGTGGTCAACATCAATCCATGCACCTCCATTTATGATGAGACCCTTCAGGCACTCAAGTTCTCTGCTATAGCTACACAGGTGATTAAAAAATCTCTTACTATAAAATTTCTGAGATGCATGTTTGGCTCTACATTCCAGAAGAATATGAAAGAAAGATGAGTAGATTTTTGGCTTCATTGGCACTTTCTGGTGGTTCAAGCTGGAAACTACCAAATTGGATCTTTTTCTGATCAGTGAATCCTCCATGCTAAACTCTATCTGATCTCACTGACGATAATTCTTTGTTGTGGAAGCTACTGAGTGAAGACTCAAAGTTGCGTTGCTTTGCAATTTGTGAGTTTGAAAATGAACTCAGAGGAAAGGCAGAGATGCAAGAAGCTCTTTAAAAGCTACATTTTCTATAAGGTGTTGATCTTTCTGCACTTTATTAGAGCTGCACCAGGCTGGAAAACAACATTGCAATGATTTTCTGTTTATCTGAAATGAGTTGGCTAAAATGTGTGTAATTCCAGCTTGTCCATGGCCCGTCCACTAAGACCAGAGTGGCTTACATCCTCTCTCTGCTCCGAGACCCTGCAGCACATGGCAGTGAAAACACTGTGATAGAGGAGGAAGAGGATGAAAGTGATGTAGAGGATGGAGATATCACCTTGTTGAATACAGAGGTACTGTTCTTCATCGCTCTTATTCTTTTGGATGGGGTAACAATTACATGTTTAGCAGAGCAAACCCATCTGTGAGTGAATTATGGTTAAATTATTGCCAAAAAAGCTTTTAATAGATTAACTAGTTGCTCAATTCTTTAACAACTAAAGAATAGAGCACAAAGTAACAAACTTCATTAAATGATTATTCATTATCCCGATTATTAATTGATTGTGTGAAGAATCTGGTAGATGAATAACTGGTTAAGATGCTCAGCAACCCCCACTTCAAGGAAAGTCTAACCATAACCCAGAAGATGGACTTGTAAAAAAAAAAAAAAAAACACTTTTAAAGATCTATAGATATATTATACAATTTCAGATTTTCATTTTCGTTATGGCACAGTTTTTTTTCCAAATGGTGACAAGTATTTTTAAGCTTGGCAATGAGAAAATGTAATAAATTTTTTTTTTTTTAATGGTTAATTATTTTTTTAATACATTTTTATTATTACCGTATTTTCCAGACTGTAGAGCGCACCTCACTATGAGCTGCACCCACAAAGTAAAAAAAAAAAGAAACTGGAAACTTACACATATAAGCCGCACCGGGCTATAAGCCGCTGGTATCTCCGCCACTCGGTTTTCCACAAGGACACAGAAGAGGTAATAAATCTACTATTAAGGATGCAGCCCTGCGTCTCCAACCCCGAACCATGGATTCATTCACGCAGAGTTTACATGCAGCGGCTATCGATAGCCCTCAACTTAAAAGCTGCATCATATGAACTTCTTTGTGTGGTTTCCATGATGAGGGTATGAGTTTGAAGAAATTTCTCCATCTACCTGGTGGTAGTATCTGCTTGTTCTAAATGAAAATTAGCCCTTTCTTTGACTTCCAATGATTCACTTCCTGCTAAGGAGCCCCCTGGTGATTGAAAAATAATCAGCACCGAGCTAGTCCGAAAAATACGGTATTTTAATTACCTGCTTTGTTTTTAAGTTGGTGATAGATTTAGGAGTGTTTGATTGCACTCTTTGGAAATCCATAAACCAGTTGTTTTAATTTTAGTGCAATGTGAAAGTAAAATCTCTAAAGTATCTTCACACATTTAAAATCTGGAACATTTTCACTAATCTTCCATCCAACTGTGTGTGTTTTATAGTCTCTACTGCAGGCCATCGACGTCCTGAAGAGAGAAGTGCGGCGCCAGCGGGAAGAAAAAGAAGTCCTGGAGGCTAATGTGAGAGAGCAGGTCGTCTCTGAAATGATGGAAGTCATCACAGGAATGCAAGAGGGATTCACGTATGTAGGCTTCATCTATTACAGAGTTTAGTTTGATTTGTAATACTTTACAGCAGGAGTGTCAATCTACACTGTGGATTAAAATTAAAGGCTTGGTCAAACTTCCACGGCAAACTGATTTTAAAAAACAATTTTTTTATGTTGTATTGTTTGTTTATATCTGTGTCGGTTCAGCACACCAGTCCAACAGATCTCCCCTTTAACATTATGAACAGGCTGCCTGTTTTTCACCTTTTTGTTTGGCTACATGTGACTGGTAGCATGAGGTCGCTAATGACTGTCAACAGGAGAAGGGGGATTGTGGGTTCTGACTGACATGACAATGCAACAACAGATTATCATGGAATTTATTATATTGTGCAATATGATGTGTGTGTGCTTTGTCTGTCAGTAGGCCAGCTCTAATAGGCATTGATCTTTTGGGCCAAATGTAATTACATTGTTGGCCAAATTTGGCCAGTAGGCCTGAGTTTGACACATGTGCGCTACAGACCCTTGAAAAATAAGCAATTATTTTCAAGTACCAACACTGTTTTTAAAATTATTTTACTACACAGAGTATGAAAGACTCCTTAGTCTGTCCATATATATATATCTATATATATATAAATGATCAAAACTGGCTTTTTCCAGCAGTTTTTTGTGCAAGTGACATCTCTTATTTTAAATTTTCCGTATCTGAACTTAAATCTTCTGTTCAAATCATTGATGGTTTTGGGTTTTTGAGTTATCGATAGAACCCAAATAAAATTGTAATATTCAAAATAATCTACACAACTTTTGGTCCTCTAGATCCTCTTAGATTAGGGTTTTAAACTGGCCCTTGGCTCTCAGGCTTGGGTGTGACTTTTTTGTTAAAATTTTAAAAATTTAACAAAATGAAAGCACCCAACAACTATTTAAAGTAGAATAACTGAATCCAGATCTCACAAATTAAATGTGGAATGTTGTAGCTAAACTTACTAGTTTGTTAGATACACTGAGCTGAGGTGTACTCATTAATTTTAACGGTTAATTCTTTGTCACGAGAATTGACTTGGCTTACATGACAGAGTAACATTAAGATAAAGAAAGAAATGCTGAACTGGAATGTGATGGACGTGGATGATGAGTTGTTGCGTCTTCCTGTCAAACAGTGAGACGTTGGAGGCTGAGAGGGCTCTGATCGAAGAGAGGTATGAGGACAAAATATGTAACCTGCAGAAACATCTCAAGAAATTCTACAGCCAGGAGCTGACGGTAAGATTTATCTTGCTGCACGTTTAGAGACTGTAAAATGTTCTCCATGAACATTTCCACATTGTTTCACCAAAAACAAACAAGCCTTTTCGGAACACGTATTTTAATTTTTTGAATATAATTGCATCTCTTTGCTTTCCAAAATATTAAAGCTCACAGAGGTAGGTCTGTGCAGGGTGTTAGGATAAAAGTGAAGGTCTCAGGAAAACATTGCTATTTCTATCAGTGCTGTAACCAGGTAACTTCTGAAGGTTAAGCATCTATGCTTGGTTTGTTTCATAGGAGCGTGATCAGGAAATTGAAGCTTTGGCTGCTGCCCTTGACACAAAGCAGAAGGAAAATGGCGTCTCCATGACAACACCACCCGTAGAGTCAGAGGGGCCTCGGCGCTCTCACCGCCTCTCGTCTCAGAGTGAGCTGAACCGACTGCGTGCTGAACTCGATCAGTGTCGCGCTGAGCTTCTCACCAAGACCCAGGGTACAGTCCGACTGCAGAGATGCTTCAGTCAGGTGTTCATGTAAGGTTGTTATTAGCAGCCATTGAGCGTGTTGCTCTGTTTGCCTGTGCAGACCTGGTGAAACTGAGGATGAAGCTGGATGTGCCGGGTTCGGCCAGCGGCCTCACCACCGCAGCGGATCGCAAGCTGCAGGAGGGTCAGCGGGTCAGTTCCAACTCCATCGCCTCAAAGGAACTTTTACTTTTAGCTGCTAGTAATCCTCTTCCTTCTAGCAGAGACTAAAAATATTCTCTTTTTCTTCTTCCTCAACAGAACCTGCGCCAGCTCCGACTGGACCTGCTGAAGCTGGGAGTAGATCTGCAGTCTGGTGAAAGAGCTTGTTGTCGCAACACAGGAGGGGAGAGGCTGCGGCACACACTCACTTCTGCAGACGATACTCTAGCCAAACAGGTAGAACAAGTCGATCATGTTTAAGTTTCTATAGGTACAACTAAATAACTAAGAATGTCAATTAAAGATAGAATTTCTTTCTATAATTCCATTCAAAAAGTGAAATTTGTATATTATTTAGATGTATTGTACACAAAGTGATTCGTTTTAAGAATTTATTTTCTATCTTTGTGAATTATGGCTTGCAGCTAATGAAAAGACAAAATAGTTTCCTTAAAGTAGAATCTTACTTAAACACACTTTTATCACAAATGTGTCAGCCTATTAAAGTATTACCATGTGTAGTATATTGATCAAGGCTCCCTTTGCATGAACGACTCCAGTAAGGGGACATGGGACAGAAGTGATCAGCTTTAAAAGAAACCTTCAGCTCATCTGCGTTATGCGACCTCGTGTTTCCTCTTCTTTTCCTCTCAGTTATGCTTCATAGGTCCTCTACGGTGTTTCAGTTTCCTGGCCAGTCAACTACACCATAGCAATGCCATGATAAAACGGGTATTGGTACTTTTTGGTAGTGAAGGCAAGTGTCGAGCACTGCCAGAAAATTAAATTAATAAAGGTTGTCAGCAGCAAAAATTTCTGATACAGAGCTGCTTTGGACTTGATCAACTCAGTGGACCGACACCAGAAACTTCTGAGGTTCTCTGGTTTCTAGAGCGACTTCACACAAGAAATTCAGCAGGTGTAGACCAAGTCCTGTGTGGACCCTGCATCACAAATCTTTCTAGGCAGCTTGTGTGCCCTTTTTTCCCCCATTTTATACCAAAAGCTTAAATCCACTCAATGTTCCATTAAATGCTTACTTGCAGCACTGCCTAGATATTTTGGTTCTGTAGAAGTTAGTTTTTCCCCCTCCTTGTGAAGGTTGAGGACTATCAACTGTAAGTTTAGTTGTCTTTCCCGTAATTCTGAGTCCCTAATAAACTATCTACATTTGAAAAATAATGTTTCAATGGCCAGATTTCAGAGGATTTCCATTAGCTGGAAGCCAGAATTATCCAATCACTTTAAATGTGATTAGTTTATTCTTCAAATTTAATTTCTAAAATGAATTTTTGATGTGATTTATTGATATCCACCTGTAGAATAAGTAATAAATGCTGAGTTTTGTTTTTTCATTTCTCATTTTGAAATACTTTTCTTCTCTCCCTTTGCTTCCTAACATTCTTGTTGCACAGCCAGCTTTAAAACTGAATTTGGGTTTCTAACACCTTCACCAGGTGATAACTGGGCTGGAGCACGTTGCATTTTAGCTCTTCCCATCTCTCTAATCAGCCTCGTCTTTCCCTTCGCCCTCTGTGTTCCTGTCTAACCCTCTCCACTGACTTTTTCTCAGAACCAGATCCTGCTGGAGCTTCAGAATGACCTCACTCTGGTCAAAGCAGACTTGCGGCGGAAGGCGGAAACCCTGGCGGGCCACGCACAGCCGCCCACTACAACTTTTGCCACACCCACTACTCCAGGCTCCTGCAAAAAGAGGGGCTGCATGGCAACCACGCCGAGCGAATGCGAAAACCGGCCGCCCCAGAAACGGCCCTTTTTCCAGTCTCTGTTTCCGACTCGCACCCCTTCGAGTAAATACAACGCCCATGCAGCCGCAGAATCCAGCTTGACACCATCTTTGCGAATCTTGCGCTCCCGTCAGCCGTCTCCACCCTTTAGCCCCCTCCTCATCCCACGGAGCCTCAGAGGAAAATACTGAGCTGTTTTTTAAAAAGGTTCGATTAAGCTTTCTGATTCAATGCTAAATTTATCTGCTGGTTACCTTTATATTTTTATACAGTTTTTTTTTTTTATATTTACTTTTTTGCAGTCATTCAAAATATGATTATCAGTTCATGCCAGTAAAATGATCAATGCTTTAAGATTTTTCTCTGGGATTGAAGGACTGTAAGGTCAGAGTTGTGTATGTCTGTAAATCGGCTTCATGTGCCTTGGTGACAAATATTTCCCTAACACCACAATAAATGTCTAAACTGTGTGTGATTATAATGGATAAAGCTCATGCACAGCAAACTAAACTGCTAAATGTTCACTTGCTGCTTGTTTTCTAGTTTCTGTTCTAAAATTTTAAGGGTTTTTTTCTGTCTTGTCCCAATCGTCTGGGCTGCATGCCAAAACTTCTGTTTATGTTCTTTTTAGTCTAGGTTTTAGGGATTTTTGTTTTAAAAATAAAATGCAGTATATTCTGTATCATTTGAAATATGCTTTCTAATGGTGTATTTTTTTCAAATGAAAAATATTGTATTTTAAGATCTAGAATTATCAAAAGGCACAAGAATCAAGCTGATCTTGTTTAAAGGGGCTAGAAGCATTCATTGTATGTTGTAAATACAAAAGATAAAAATGCTCATTTCTCACTATTTGTAAATATACATTACTAAAGTTATGTGCAAGTAATGAAAAGGTTTTCATGCTCAATATATTTACATAAGATATCAAGTATTGTCAGTCTTATGCATATGGCAATGTGCTTTATTAGAAATTAACTGGAAGGTTTTCTTTTTCAAAAAAAGATCTAATTACAGAAAAACATAACATTTCTGTAAATACATAGACAAATATTTACAATTAAATTGTTTATTTTAAGCAAATTTCTGTCACCATATTGAGTTGAAGGAGTATCATGGTGTGAAGGAGATCAGGTTCAGAGGAGACACCCTCCTGACCGGTGTGTTGTTGTTTGAGAGCGGAGTGAACAGATCTGCTGAAGGCGTTTCCACCTGATCTCTGACCTGTGAGATCTGCCTCAGCAGAGCCTTCCCCTCTTCTCGTGCCTACAGAGCAATCAGTCAATGTAACTACTGACTTTGACAGAATAATCATGGATTCCATGTTTAAAACTTACATCGTTGTAGTCACAGCAGCGCTGCGCACAGAGCGAAGCCTCGTCGTAGAGTTTGTTCTTGAAGTAATACTGACCCAGGTAGCGCAGAGCTGTGCTCACCTCTGCATGCTCCAGTTGTTCCTGAAAGAACATCACCATTAAAAAGACTCATTCAGTTCATCACACTGACTTTAGAAATACTAATCCACCTCAGTTATCAAATTCAAAACATACAAATTAACCCGCTGCTACAACTGAATTAAATGCTTTTAAGAACAGAGCTGACAGCTGTACAGAGCAAATATGTTTTCTATTCAAAGTTACAACACATATTCCATCAAATGCTTACCCCACAAGAGAAAATGTCCTGAATGTAAAGCATGTAACATTGAGCAGCATCGTCAGACTCATTCAGCTGTTCATGGAGCCTGTGGAGGGACAAGGTTACACTTTAATGGAAAAAGAAGCAGAAAATTTAGCTAAAAATTAAAGCTGAGGTTATTGCACCATTTTCTACCCAACATACAAAAGGAATTTATTTAAGGGGAGACACCAATGGATGTAGCAATATGAAAATAGGAGATGGAATAATGCTGTTTTTCCATTCATTTTTAACGAGTATTTAAATTTCCAAAATAGGCAGGAACTACTGCTACACTAAAACCCTAAATTGCTAAATGCCACTTTTTAACAATTAAATTGAGAACAGCTTACTTTGCCAGTTTAAGAAGAGCCATTTTTTCTACATCGCCAACAGAATAAGCCCTCCAGTAGCACTGCAAAAGAAGAATAAATATCTCAAACGAAAATCAATTTTAAAAAAACAGTTGAATATTTGCAAAATAAACCCAAGGTGCTGATAGCTGCAAGATGTTTACCTTCTTGGCTTCAACCTGCTGAGAGAGTTTTTCATAGCTTTCCCCCAATGCAACCAACATGCGAGAGTCGTTGGGTCTGGAGGCAAAATGATCAAATCAGTGATGCACAGTTCAATGTGTTTAGACTGAATATAAACATTAAAAAATAAAATTAATGCAAACCTGAGCTGGTGAGCCTTTCGGTAGTAATACAAACAGTAAAAAGGCATCTTAAGGATTTCATATGTCTGACCTAATCCATACCAGGCACGATAATCCCGCTTGTTCACTTCAATTGCATGCCTGGGGGAAAAAAAACAAGCAGAGGTAACATTTCTTTTAAACATGAGATCCGCAGGTTTTAAAGCAAAACAAGGTTCCACACTGAGCTAATCAGTGAAACATGTTATCTGACCTGTAGGCCTGGATGGCGGCTGAAGTGTTCTTCATTTCCATGTATTCATGGCCCATCAGGGTCCAGGCTCCAAGACAACGAGGGTTCAGTTTCAGGGCTCGCTGGAAGTAAAGAGCTGCTTTCTCATGCTGAGAGCGTAAACTGTAGTAGTTCCCTTTAAATGAAACAAAGTTCTCCTCAGAAACCCGTCGAGGTCCAGGCAGTTGGTGAAGAGACAAGGGTCAGAGTTGAATGATGGGATGTTTTGACTTACTTTACTGTGCTGCAAAGTTAAACTCTGCTAAGCCTCAGCTTTCCAGCAACATTCAACATGTTATCTTCTAGGGTTTCTCTGCATCTTTCCCAACAACTCTGACCAGTTTCCCCACACCACAGCATGATGCTGCTCCTACCATGTTCCACTAAGCTGGTGTGTTTTCTGCTAAGCATAGTGATTGAACACCAAAATAATATAACATTGATCTGATGAAACCAGAGCATCTTCGTCCGTGTTGTTTCTTCCAGTCTCCATTAACTCACTACGGGACTTCAGTAGGGAATTTAGCTAGCTGAATTATATTTACAGGTATCAAAGTAAGGGAGACTGAATACAAAAGCATGCTATTTTTTTTTTATTTTATTTTCATCAGCAACAAAAAAAATAGTACTGCATTGGAGAATCTTCCTCCTGCATAACTTCATGTTGGATTGGGGCAAATGTCAAAATATATTGACTTGTAGTTGCAAGGAGACAAAATGTGGAAATTATGTTTTGCAGGGCTCCTATTCTCTTTAAGGAACAAACTCAGGACTGTAAATAAGTCTAAAGATTATCCCAAAAGTCTAATAATGCGTTGACATTCCTCTGTGATTTTTCTATTCTCAATGGGATTAACTTATTGCTTACCAATAACGCAGCATGTCTCCACTCGGTATTTATCAATCTCCACCAGGTTGTGGGCTAGATAACTTAATTCAGGCTTCATACTCTGTAAAGACACAAAGCACTGACTTAATAAAGAAATAAAGGGACCTCTGGATTTTCATGAAATCCACTTCATCCCTATTGCTTACATCTCAAATCTGAGACAACATATTTAGAAGCCGTAAACTTACTTTGACATATAGTAAATTAGAGAAGGTGTCCATGTTGTCGATACGATACGGATCATGCTCCCTCAGTTCATTAAACAGCGCCAAAGCTTGGTCGATATCTTTAATAAAGAGACAGATTGCCATTAGATTCCTCCTGCTCACACAGTATTTTCCTGACATTTAAAACTGGCCTTGAAACACGTTTGAAAACCTCTGATGTTGTGGTAGGCAACAGCAATCTGCGAGATGATGTAGGTGCTCTTGGAGAAGCCGGCCTCAATGAGGTTTTGGTACTTCTGCAAAGCCTCTTTGATCATCTGGAGCTCTGTGTACATGTGGGCCATGAAGAAGTCTTTAATCCAGCAGTCAGGCAGAGACAGGGACTTTAACTGTACAAAGAGAGCAGAGAATATGAAATCTATATAAAAAACTTCCAAGGTTTGTAGCTGTAACATGACAAAACACGAGAAACTTCAAAAGATGGTTACCATTTCGATGTTTGTGATGAGGTTACTAAGCTCCAGCCAGGCACCCCAGTGAAGAGGAAGGGCTTGAATTGCCTCCACAAACACTTCCACTGCCTCCTTCAGCAGATCCAGCTTTCGTAAAACAACCCCATACCTGTTTTCACAGGCACGCATGACATCAGGTTTATTTGTAGTCCACTCTTTGCTTAACTAAATATTCCATTAGTGAGCATCTTTATGGAGAAGAAGCACTTACAAATACAGCGTAAAGCCGTCCAGCTCTCTTGCAGTGTGTTTCTTACTGAGTTCAACTCTCAGTTCTCGCAAAGCTTCGTTACGCACCTGACCCTTCTCCAAAGGACCTAAAACCACACGGAATCAGACAAATGCTTTCCGGAAACAAGGGAAGTAACTCCAAAGTTCTGTAATTGGTGTAAATAAAAAGGATCTTACCTAAACTGTCCACAGTCTCATCATCCTTCTTTTTCTCACCAGACTAAAAATAAAGAAGCATCTATTCATAAAAATGTCTCCAAAACAGAGCGATCAAATTGTCACCTGAATCAGAGACCAATAAATGTTTATTGAATCTTACCAGATAGCGGGAATACATGTAGAGGAAATAAGCCTTCTGGCTACAGCAGCCCTTTAGAAAGAAAGCAGCACGGTCATACTCTTTCAGATCAAAGTAGGATTTGGCCAAAGTGAGGGCATCCAGGTCTTGAGCGTCTTCCTGTGTGGGAGGCAGACAATGGTAAGAAAACAGTCTTTAATCCTCATGATTACATAATTTAATAAAAACGTAGAAAGTGTATAATCCTAAAGGTGTTTCAAGCACTAAATATGATATAAAAAATTGGTCAGCAGGGGGCAGTATTCGTTTAAAATGCACACTGAAACACTAAATCAATACCTTTTGTCCAAAAAAGGAAAATCACATATCGTTTAAAACAAATCTCAGAAAGTCTAAATTAAAATTGTGATTATCTTGAATTTAAAAAAATGCTTTTAAATGAAAAATATTATCAAAAATCTCTCCAGAGAATCTAAATATCTGTTTAAAAAAAAAAAAAAAAAAAGTCACTTATGCCAAATACTGCTTGGATCAAGTATTTAGTAGACTACAATATTTCTGGTTCCGTGCATTAAAATTCAGCGTAGTCAGTAGGATGCATATTCACTTCCACCTTTTTACCCACACTTGATTTAAATCTTAGTAGGGAACTTCAGAAGAA
>CAEGAG010280558.1:0-57639 GCA_903067065.1 Brachyrhaphis terrabensis
ATCCATCCATCCATTTAAACATCCATCCATTCATTTAAACATCCAACCGTTCATCCATCCATCCATTTAAACATCCAACCATTTAAACATCCATCCATCCGTCCCTCCGTCCGTCCATTCATTCCTTAGTTATTTTTTTGTGGACCTTTAATTTATTCTTTAAAATAAAACAAAAGAAGCAACAATCCTGGAAACTTTATCATATTTTTTAGTTTTACCCTGAACCTTTGGGGATGTTATTGCGTTTATTTCAACTCCTCTGCTGCTCAGGAATAAATTTGGTTTGAATAAAGTTATTTTTTCTCTCTGGTTATTCACAGTTTAGCAACAGTTTACTGGCAGCTGTTGCTGATCAGCTGTTTACAATCAGTAGATCTCATTAGTTAGCAAGAACCTCAGTGATTCATGGATCTTTGTCCCAGTCGGGGGAAAATCCTCCTCCCTGTTTGGGTCATGATGTTTCTGAATCACTGCTGACTCTCTCTCTCCAGCCTCTCTACGGTTTGCTTCAAGCTAAGCTGCAGCTCATCACACACGCCTACTTCGAGGAGAAAGATTTCTCCCAGATCTCCATCCTGAAGGTGAATCCAAGATACTATATGAGATTCACTTCCTGTTTCCTGTTGTAACCACCCCTGGCTTCCTGTTTAGGAGCTGTATGAGCACATGAACGGCTCCCTGAGGGGCTCCGCTCTGGAGGGGTCGCAGGTTTATCTCGGTACGCAGACTCCGACCTCCAGAAATGCCTCAGATTATCCTGGAAAACTCCTCATTCATTTGTTTTTTTTCTCCTCAGGTTTATCACCAAGAGATCTCATCCTGCACTTTCAACACAAGGTTGTAACAAAAACATTCACAAGATGCTAAAATCTAAACCTTTTCTAACATTTTTCATCGTTTTGCAGATTCTCATCCTCTTCAAGCTCATTCTGTTGGAGAAGAAGGTGAGAAAAGTAAAAATCTTATTCTGTTGTTTTGGTTCTCCGCATGTAATCAAACAGATCTGTCTGTCTGTCTGCAGGTCCTATTCTATGTTTCTCCTGTAAACAGGCTGGTTGGAGCACTGATGACGGTTCTGTCACTTTTTCCGGGTCAGTAACTCCCAGAGAACATCTGAGCCATTTTCACTCCCTAAGTCCAGATAAATAAAACTCGTTTAGAACCACTAATGTTAAAAAAAACAAAATTATGTATATTTATGAATATCTACTGAAGGAAATTTGTTCTAATTTTTAAAGAGACAATAATTCTATTCCTCTTTATAGGATGTAAAACAGAAGAAAACACATGTTTTCTTTTATGCAACCTGAAAAAAAAAATTACGCATTTTCATAAAAATCTACTTTAAGAAAGAGCATCAGTCACAAAAGCTGTGGCAGATGTCTCAGAAGTTGTGGCACCTGCCAGAAAAGCCGCTGCATCTGCCACAAAAGGTGCAGCATTTGTCGCAAAAACCAGTTCCCACCAAAGCCGGAAGCTGCTATAGCAGTTCTCAGCAGCTGTGGCAGCTGACCCCTGCCAGGATGTGAACTTTCTGTCTCTCCATCGATGTTTCTGCAGGTATGATCGAACACGGCCTGGTGGATTCGTCGCACTACAAACCAAAGAGCAGCGTGTCGGATGACCTGAGTCTGGTGGAGAGCGGCTTGGGAGCCGAGGAGTTCGTCTCCGTGTCCGTCACCGACATCGCCCACGCCAACATGGAGGTCGCCCAGCCGGCTGCAGAGTCCCTGTCGTCGGGGAACAGCGCGCAGGGCGACAGCAACCACCTCAAACCGCCGTCACGCACCTCTCCAGAGTCTTCAGAGAGCGACTGGGAGACGCTGGACCCCAGCGTGTTGGAGGAACCCAAAGAACCTGCAGCTGGCAGCAGCGAGTCGGATATGCCTGACGCCTTCGACTCCAAACCAGGAACTCCAATCACGGTGCAGCCGCTGGGGGTCAGCGGTCAGGGAGGGGTCATCCAGGGTTTGGTGTCAGGTCTGGAGGAGGATCAGTACGGCCTGCCGCTTCCCATCTTCACTAAGGTAAATAAAACCACCTGTCCTGGTTCTAGAGGGACATGTTGTGGTTCCTTAACTGGATCGATGGATCTATGGAAGGAGTGTCCAAAACCAACAGATATAAGCCAATGGTAGACCACAAAATTAATTCAATTAAAAATAAATAAATACTGACCAAACGGGGTGGAGCTCTGCTTGGGTTGCTAGGTAACCGAATGCGACTTTTCAGACACAACAAAACATTAACTTGTTGCCAAAAAACCTTGGGGTGGGTTATAGAGGCAGTTGAGACCAAAATGGAAGTTCAAAAACAAACTAAATGGGAATTTTTAAGAATAGGTTCCCTTTAAGACTTTAGCTGTGTTACTTGCTTTGGGGTTTATTTTCTTTTGCTTGTGTCGTTGCCAGGGTTACCTGTGCCTGCCTTATATGGCTCTGCAGCAGCATCACCTCTTGTCGGACGTCACAGTTCGAGGCTTCGTTGCCGGGGCGACCAACATCCTTTTTCGCCAGCAGAGGCACCTCAGTGACGCCATCGTTGAAGTGAATCCTGCTCGTTTACGCCGCCTCTGTTTAATCAGAAAAGCGGGCGCATTAATCTGAACGCCTTTGCTTCTGCAGGTGGAGGAAGCTCGGATCCAGATCCAGGACCCAGAACTCCGAAAAATCCTGAGCCTGACGACGGCTGACCTGCGCTTCGCAGATTACCTGGTGAAACACGTGATGGAGAACAGAGACGACGTGTTCCTGGACGGGACGGGCTGGGAGGGAGGAGACGAGTGGATCAGAGCCCAGTTCACCCTCTACCTGCACTCCTTACTCTCCTCTGCGCTACAACAAGGTGGGAAATCTGGAGATCATCCTGTGATGTCATGATTTCATCCCAGCCTGACTCCTTCTCCTCTTTCTGTCAGATAATGAGAGGCTGCTGGCCGATTATGGGGTGCCGTTCATTGGAGCGTGGAAGAACACCCACAACTTCCGGGTTTGGTTCAGTAACAAACATCCAGGCATGACGGCGATCACTCCAGGGTAGGTGGACCAACCCGGCGACCTGATATTGCACCGCAGGAAGAGAAATAAAGATGGTTTAACTAATTGCAAATATGTTTTATAAATTATGGAGGTGCAAATGGAGGGAACTGCTAACTAAGATGTTATTTGTGCTAACCCTAAAGCATGTGCAATAAACACTAGTTCTGCTAATGCTAAAGTGCTGATATAAATAGTTTCTGCTAACACTAAAGTGCTAATGATAAACATTAGATCCGCTAACTTTAAATCGCTAACAATAGACATTAATTCTAGCAATAAACATTAGTTTTGTTAATCCTAAAGTGCTAACAATAAACCTTCATTATCGGTAAACATTTGTTTGGCTAACACTAAAGTTAGCAGAATGAATATTTAGCAGAAGCTAATACTAAAGGAAGTGTTGTGTAAACAATCATTTCAAAATAAGAGCATGAATATAAACATCTATCAATAATTGAAACTTCAGTACAGATACTGAATTTTATTAAACTAAAAGTTTAAAACAGCCTTTATTTATCCAAATGAAAGAAAAACTGAATGGAAGCTAAGTGCGCTAACACCAGTGTTAGCAAAAGCACTAAATGAAAAGTTAGATATGCTATTAGCCAATTAGCTGTAGTGTGTCCACTACTGGAGACATTAAAAGAAACCGAACTGGAATCCTGGAAAATAAGAAAAATCTATTGGTGTTTTTATTAGAAATGATTAAGAAAAAACATTGATTTGCTGTTACTTTTAAATATTAGTTTGATTAAAAATAAAAAATGTAAATTTTTAGAATATTTTGAATATTGCTTCTTGCATTAAAATGATTTTTATTATATTAGATTGAACCTTATTAATCCCTCAGGAATGTTTCTCTGGTAAATTCAGTTCACCTGCAGTAGCAGCAACAAAAAAACAAGAAACAGCTTTGTATTAAATCTAGGATATGGGCTCTTAAATACAGTACATATATTAGATAAATATAGTATTTCTGAAGTTACTCTCAGTGTGTTGTGGTAAGGATGAGGCAGGATGAAGTTAACTGGATGTCTCTCTGTTGCAGCCACCCGTTCCAGGGCCAGTACAGCGTAGCAGACGTGAAACTGCGGCTTTCACAGTGAGTTTAATTTTATTCTCCTGCTTTCAGCGTGTCATGTGGCAAATCTTTAAATTAGACATTTACAAACCCAACTGTAGATCGTCTCTAATCTTCAAAGATGACCTTAAAACAAGGGATCTGCTGCCCTCTAGTGGCCAAAAGAAGAAACAATTCACTAATCTCTCATATCTAGAGGACGTTTTACATCACGGATCATTTTCAGAAGGTTCTCTGTAACTTCTGCTGCTTCTTTTAGCATCAGTGACAACTTGTGGTGATATCTTTGCTGGATGAGGGTCTTTATTTCGTCAGAGAGGGAAGCTCTATCATTTTTATTGACAGAAAGTTAGGCAACAAAATTTATATTTTTAATACTTAGTTGTTGTTTTGCATCTTTTAGTGTATCTTCAATATAGCATAATTTAGACTGGTGGTTAAACTAAAAATCTGCATAATGTAGCACATTTTTTATTTGACTAATCAATTAATCGTCAGAATAATCAATAGAATAATCCAGTACTAATTATTAAAATGAAAAATATGTAAAGCATGTCAGTAGATTTAAGCAAAGTCTCTCCCACCTCCCAGTTTGATTTTCCTTCAAATGGAGATCCAACTCTGTGAAGCTCTTTTAGTTTTATGATCATATAAGGAGTTAAAAACAGAATAAATCAGAAACAGTGAGCCTGAAGCTGTGAATGCTTGATGAATACTGTATGCAGCCTAATGTCTGTTCAGGCCAGAGTCATTAATAATCAGCGAGCTTCATTCTAAAAAATCGAGCCGGAGCCTCCGACTCCTTCGGCCTTCGGCTCTGCTTTCATTCCAGGAAGCGTGGCGCGCCGCAGGTAGAGTTACCCTCCAAACGAGGAGGAGCAAGTCGGACTCGACTCGCTGACCGCGGCTCTCGCCTTACCTGCAGGTGTTTGGTGTCACGGCGACTGTGAAATCTCTCGTAAAGCTTCAGTAAACAAACAAGCTGCAGAGGGTTGGCTCGGCTCACAGCGTCCAGTTAAAGCATCAAGTAAAATAAAACCATGTTCAGGTGCATACAGTCGGAAATACACTGCAAAAACACAAAATCTTACCAAGTGTCCAGTTTCTAGTGCAAATATCTTAGTTCACTTGAAGTAATAAAAAATCCTCAGCTTATTTTAAGTCAATAATTCCTTAATATTGAAGAAAAATGACTCCATGATGTAAAGTGATTAATTTGTTCTTTTTGCATTTAAATATCTATTTTTTATAGTAGAGAATATTTCATTCTCTGCTTCCATCAAACATTATTAATTTTTGAATATTTTCCACACTCGTCCTTTTTCCCTGACTCAGTAAACACAAAGTTATTTTCCTGAAATCTGAACCTGGATGACAGACGAAGGGGGGAATCAGGGTCAGATGAATCCCACTGTCAGAAAAGTAAAAGCTCCCGGCTCGTCGCTGGATTTAAAAAATAAAAAAGGAGGCAGAAAGTGGGAAGCTACGGTTGACTTGATGATGGTGTGGAAGCCCTGGGGGCAAAAACAAGGCTTGTCCCTGGACAAAGAGCAGCTGGTGGCAGAGACGTTTTAGGAGGCGAGTCACGTGACCAGCCAAACTGCTGCCGGCCAATCGCGTCTTTCTTTATTGCAGCACATAAGATGTTTTTCTGGGTCAGCCCAGGAGACAGAAAGTTGACACAGAAGCAACCTGTTTTTCTCCAGAAACACTTTAGGGCTAAAGGTCGGAATTATGACATCATCCTGCAGTAAAGGAGTTGAGCTTCAGCGTTTAGCCGAAGGTTTGGCTGAGAATCTGTTTCATTTATTTAATTCAAAAAGTCAAACTGATGAGACATTATTTCACTCAGAGTGAAAGGTTAACAAGAAAATGTCAATGTTGCCTTTTCAGAGTTCAAGCATATTAATGAAAAGTTGAGTAGAAGGAAGAAGGGTGCTTCTGTTCATTTTCATTCACTTGTTAATAAAAGGACAAAATTCCATTACTCATAACAATTGTAATAATCAAGATAAAAAAAACCCTCTTTTTTAAAAATAAGTATTCTAATGGAAGATTTAGTGGAAGGAAGAAGTATGGCAAATGCATTTGTTCTTGTTAATGTTAATGATGCTTACAGTCAATGAAAGGTCAAAATTCTACTTCTCTGAAAATCAGGAAAGCAAAAAAAAGATTTTGTAAAATAAACATATTAATGTAAAGTTGAGTGGAAGGAAAATGTGTGCTGGTAGGTTACAGCTAATGAAAGCACACAATTCTGTTTTTCAGAAAATTTGAATATTTCACAACGCCAATAAAACTTTTTTTGTAATTAATGTTGTTAAAGGAAAGTTTTATGGAAGAAAAAAGTGTGATGCATTTGCAATTGTTAATTTTAATGGTGGCTTACAGCTAATGAAAGCACAAAATCCTTTTTGTCTGAATATTTTAGAATACCAATTAAACATTTTTTAATGATCATATTAATGGAAAGCTTAGTGGAAGGAAAAAGTGTGTTTGATGCATTTGCTTCGGTTCATTTTAATTATGGCTTACAGCTAATGACAGCAGAAGATTTTATTATTCAGAAACTCTGAATATTCCACAAAATCATATTTTTTTTTATTTGCTAATGGAAAGTTAAGCGGAAGGAAAAAGTGTGCACTGTTCCAAATCTTCCAACAGAATAAAGCAGCTTCAACAGAATAAAGCAGTATTCAGTAGCTGCATTTCTGTCTAGGTTGCTTGGGAAACACGTAACCACCTCGTCATCCTGAAGACGACAAAGTTTTTTGTTTTCTAATTTCTGATTCTGTTTTTTCTTCCTGCAGTTCGGTGCAGAACAGCGAGCGAGGGAAAAAAATCGGAAACGCCATGATCACGACCAGCCGCAGTGTCGTCCAAACCGGGAAGGCAGTGGGTAGGAAAACCTCCAAACGTCTCACAAGAGGCTCCATTGAAAGAAAAACGTTTCTGATGGAAAATCTTTTTTATCAGGTCAGTCGGTGGGCGGAGCCTTAACGAGCGCCAAGTCCGCGATGTCGTCCTGGTTCTCCACACTGGCTCAGCCTTCACCTTGGACCCCATCCTCAAGTCCAGAACCGGCCTCCGAGGTGAAGCCATGACAGTTAGCATCCAAACGTCCCGCAGCGATTCTTTCCGTCTCCTAGCAACGACAGCGGACTATGGCCACCGTAGATAGAAAAAACAATAAGTAAATCTCCGTCAAATTTTTCAGAAATTTCGAGATTAATCTCAGAAACTTTCTAGAAAGAGAAGTGACTTTCAATGGTCAAAAATTAACGAGAAATAAATGTGAAATTTTTAGATAAATATCTGGAAAAAAGTTTGAAAAGTTTAAACTTTTTTAGGAAACTTAAATTTTGAAATTAACTTCTGAAAATTTCTAGAAAAAAACTAAAACATTTCTGAACTCCAAAAGTAAAAAAACATAGCTGGGGGGGGGAAAAAATCACTAATTTTGAGATTAATCTCAGAATTTTTCTGGAACGAACTTAAAAATTTCTTTGTTTAAAAAGTCAAAAATCTTATAGAAAAAAAATTCACAACTTTCAGAAATTTCCTAGAAAAACTTATGAAATTTCTGGGTTTGAAAAGAAAAACATTTTCAAGAAAAAAACTCAAATTTTGAGATTAGTCTTGAAAATTTCTGAGCTTTAAAAGTAAAAAAAATTGCTAGGAAAGATCAAATTTTTAGCTTACTCTGAGAAATTTTGGAGAAGAAGAATTGCATTTCTGAGTTTCTAAAGTTAAAAATGGTCTAGAAAAAAATTTACATTTTGACATTATTCTTTGAAATTTTCTTGGAAAAACTTTGATATTTATGAGTTTGGAAAATCTAAAATTTCCAAGAGAAAAACTAAATTTTTAGATTAATCACAAAGGTTTCTAGAAAATTTCAAAAGTAAAAAATGTTTAACTTTTGGAGCTCAGGAAATTACTTGTTTTTTCTAGAAAATTTCTGAGATTAATCAAAAGAATTTCCGGGGTTTTTTTGGGTAAAAATTCACTCCTATTTTTCTGTCTGCACTGGCCCTGATGCACCGTCTGACTGTGAAGCCTTAGCATTGGTGGTCGGATTACGGATGTGAGCATAAAAACAATCACTTTTCCTCAAATTCAGATGGGAATCTAAAGGATAAACCCCGGATTCTGGGCTTTCTGAGGCTCGTTAGTTGGATGCGCCTGCAGGCAGTAAATTTACTCTGCAGCCCAAAATCACTGTGAGGTGGAACCTGCCACTGCTTTGATTAAAAAACTGATCATTTAAGAGGCTTTTTGAAGTTTAATAGTCTCAGTGCTGCAGTTCGTGTTGCTGTGTTCACACTTCGTACTTTACAGTTTATCAACATTTTGCTGGAGAAGTTATTTAAAAAGCCTTGGTCAGGGGATTTTACTCAGTAGCTTGAGTATTTCTTAAAAAAATGGAAAAATTTGATTTTTGTTTCATCAATGACTTTGTTGTGACACTGTGGTTGTTTTAATTATGTGAAATTTAATCAGCTTTCAGTCATTGAAGTGCAACAGAAACTTGTGTGTTTACAATAAATGTATTATTTTTTACTAAATTGGAATAAAAGGACAAAAATTCAGGTTTATCAATAGGTATGTCAGTAAATTTGAAAATAAAATGCTTATTTGAACACTAAGATCAGGGTTTATTTTTTTGTTTGATCTGTTGTATAAAATTATTAACAAAGGGATTAAACAAACAATTTTTAGCTGACATGGTGTGTTTAGATTTACACATAAATGCACATATTTACAAAAGAATTACCTCAATTTACTCAGAAACAGTTCTAATCAAAATTTAACCAATAAATTCAATGATGTTGATGTTCCTACAATCATTAGGTCATACATTTTGTTAGCATTAGATGGTAGCTAAAATGCTAAATGCTTTAGTATTTTATTATACATATCTTTTATGTAATAGATTGTCAATATAAACTTCTAAAAAGGGTTTTATTTGCTCAAAATTTATTTTGGCTAACTTGCAGATGCTAAGTAAATTGCTACCAAATTTCAACTTTTTATTGTTTAAAACTTTGAAATCAATTATGAAAAACATTGCGCATCAAATACATTTATAAGTGTATTTGTTTCATTAATAAAATTATTAGCTGCACGTTTGTTTCTAGGTAGTAAAAACTGACAGCAAAGCTAACAGTTTGGTAGGATAAGTAGCTTTATAGATTCAAACTGAACAAACATTTGATTCAAAACAAAAATGATCTCAAAGTATAAAAAATATGCAAAAATGTAAAAGTTGATACTTTTTAACAATTTAAGCTAATTCAGTTAGCATTAGTCTGCCAGCTAAATGCTAAATGTGTTAGCTACCTTAACATAAAATGTGAAATGTGTGGTAAGTAACTTTCAAACTTTTCAAATAATTAGAGCCTAAAACTTTTAATTACAGTCAGTCTAACTCAGGAACTGGTCCGACAGCCAGAGGATCTTTTATTTGATTTTATTATATAACACAAAGTTAAACAATAACTTTGATGACGATTTATTTGGCTTTTGGTAGACTTTATACACACTACACTGTTAACAGCACTACTAATAAGGAAGTGGTTGAAAATGGCTACTATTTATGTTTTAGGGAAGACTTATGATAAATTTGCTAATTATTATTTTGTAGATATTTATATTTTCTGTTCGATTTTTTTTTTACCTGCAATTCCTTTATATATATTTTCCCAGACTCTTGTATTTAAAGTTGCATTTATATATTTTTGAAACTAAAATATTTAGCAGTTTACAAAGTTTAGCCAGTCAGCAGGTCAATAATTTAAACCATATTACCACTAACAATAAAACCAAAAACATAGTTTAAAACCATGCTAAAATTAAACCTCAGCATTTTTTGGTATCACAAGTGGATTAAAGGGATTATTTTTTATAAATTATGCTGCGTTAATGAGTTAAATAGACTTTTAAAGTGAACATTGATGCTGAAACAACCACAGTGCTGCTGCAGAAATCATTGAGAACAAAAATGATTTGGTGTAAAAACATCCTGATTATGAAGGAAGTTTATGTTTGGAGGCTGCTGGTAACATTTCCCAGATCTTTTTCTACTTTTAAATGAATATATATTTGGAGAACTATATTTACTAAGACCTAAAATAGCCTGAAGACTTATTTATTGATGTGTAGCGTGTTATATCAAAAAGAAATATATCCATGTTGTGTCATTATAACACTGGACCACTGTGTTTATTTGCACAAAGCAGTCATTATTCTGTCTGTGCATCTTTACCTTGTAACTGTACGTTTTGAGGTGCGTTCAGGATCGTTTCCCTCCATGCTGCAAACTGTCGTCCAGTGAGCATGATCGACCAGTACCTTGTTTTTCCACATAGTTGTTTGATTTTAAATGTTTTCTATTATTTGTGCTGTTTTTCTTTTTTAATCTGACATCTTTTCATTTTGTATTTAAACTGAATGAATGTATTGTAAGCTGAAATATTTTTCTGGAAGAGAAGGAAGTGGTGAACCATGTTGCTGTATTAAAAATAAATAAAAGTTGCATTTTTATTTTCCTGGTGTTTTGGTTTTAAAATATTAGTCAATAACACAGTTGATATAGTTAATTGAAACCAACAAAATAATTAAAATTTAAATTGAGAAAACATTATTAAAATCTGTAATTAATGGGAAAAACAACAATTAACTGGAACTGCAAGGTGAGTTTATAAAACTACTGAAATTCTAGATTTAATATCCTTTGTTTTTGTTTATAAATCTATTTTTTAGCCTTTAGAACTGATTTTGTTTTCACACACAAGCAGTTTGTCAGCTATCAGCAAATTACAGCACATTTTTTTAAATTAATCTGTAAATCAATTCAAATTTGAGCATTTTTATCACTATAATATGAAAATACCTTGTATGTAAGGTATATGAGTTTAAATATGTGGGTATGAAATGGTTAAAAGTCTTAAAAAAAACAAACACTAGAGGCCATTTGCAGAACGTTTTTGGTATATTTTTTAATAAATTAACGTTCATCCAAAATACAGTGCCAAAGGAAAAATGATGCAGCCAAACATGCTAGTAAGGTTTGTCATGAAGCACATGTGCTCATGTTTTAAAGATGTTTCAGAAGGAAGACCCCCACCCACCATTTTATCGAGCTCTCTCCTCTCTCAGCCAATCAGCAGCAAGATTTCTCAGTACTCATCCAGAAAAATGTAATCTGATAAGAAGATGAGGATCTACAGACAATCACACTACAGTAATGTCGGGTATTAAATAAAAAAGAAAGACACTAATACAAAATAGACCTGGTTACCAATCCTTTCCACACTAAAACAGCCGTTTTAAACATATGAAAAATATAGTTTATATATTCAGCAGCTTAGAAATAAAAAGAAATGCATGAGCCCAGATCCTGTTTTACTGTGGGTGGAGTTTAGTTTGTTGCAGAGAAAGAAACAGAGAGACAGACTGAGGTGTGAACTGCTGGTTGTGTGGAAGACCTGTGTGCAGCACAAGTGACGTAATGAGGGGGCGTGGTCAGTTGGAGGGGGAGGGCGGGGCCTCAAGCGGCGGAGGCGGGGCTACGAGTGGCTGGACCCGCAGCCACCCCGTCTTTAATCAAACTTCTTCCACCTGCCGCTCGGGTTTTCCGCTCGTCCTCCGGAAACGTCCCGCTCCGTCTGCGAGGCCTTTTAAGAAAATGCATGATCCCATTTTTTTTTTTAAAGGAACACTCCGCTAAAAATCAAAGTTCAAACATTGTGGGACTCTTCCAAAAAAGTGAGTTTTCTAAATACATTTTCTTTGCTAATTTTTTGTTATTCTGTGCTGTTTCCGGCCAAATAAAAAATAAAAAGGAGGATGATTTATAAAGACTGTCCATGAGTTTGTTAGTCTTATGACTTTAATGTTAGTCTACTGTAGGGAAATGTGGTTTTATGACTCCAGTAACCAATACTACCAATAACAATTAGCTTATTTTAGCTAATTCAGGCATGTTTACATATGTGCTGGTTGCTTAGTCAATATGGTTTAATCAGGGTTTATTCATGACAATGTAAGTGAAAAATTAATTTACGAATAAATGAAATTTTGGGATTTGAGCATGTTTATGAATATAATAAAAAAAAGTCATATAAACTAATATGCAATGGTTTAATATCGTGGGCATGAAATGGCTGAAAACGGAAGTATGAATGGACAAAATGGCGGCGGATGACGAACAGATTCATATGATTGGTTGTTCCTTCAACGACATTTTTCAGGAGCCGTTTTGTTTCGACTTCGGTTCAGTTCGCCGCTATATGTTAAGCTGGCGGTTTAAAGTAATTTTTTAAATCGTAATTTTCTCTATTTTTGCTTTGACCGGTTGTGAAAATGACAATAAACGGACAAGAACCGTACACGACGGTTTACTGGTTAGCTTAAGCTAATATTAGCCAAAGGGTTCAAACTGACGTCACCAAAATGAAACAAATGAAATACAGTCTGCGAAACATAAACTAAATTAAATTTTACATCAGATTTGAGTATTCTGGTGACTTTTCTTCACATTTCAAACTGTATTTTGTTGGGATATTTTAGATTTTACATGTTTAGAGCAGCTGGAGGTCACAAAAACTGTATTGAAGAAATCAACTTTAATTAGCCCAGATACCTTTATAATACAAAATAATAATCAAATGTGGACATGGAAGGCAGTGAAAGTCTATCCAATATTGCATGAAAGCAGTCGATTCGGTATATTTCGGCTTCCTTCTGGGGATGAATAAAGTTTCCATCTTTCTTTATTTAATGTTTAAAACATGAATTACAAAAAAAGGGAATAACTGAAATGAAAAGGTAGACGTGTGAAATTGATCTTTATGAGCACGAAGTGAAAGCCGGAGTTTTGATGCATAAATGTGGAATATCTGTTAATTCCTTCCTTTAAAGATGGATCATAAACTATGTTTATAGAAAACCCTGCAGCACATTTTCCTCCTTTATGTGTTCCAGTTCTTAGGGGGAAAAAATTAAACAAATGAGAAGGCAACACGAGGACACGATCTGGCCCAGAGCTGAAAAACCACCCTTTGAGCCCAGATGCTTCACTTTTATCGTTTTCAGAACTTTACTTTATTAATGCTGCATAAATATTTATCAAAACTCAAGTCTTCCAACAGGAAGGCGCTGAAACATCTCCAAATTCAACATCCAGTTGCAGTGATCTTTGATTTTCTGTGGAGTATTTCTTTAGCAGAGAGGAGAGATTTTGGTACAGTTTCCGTTAACCAGAAGGTTTACCAGTTAAGTGCATCATCATCATCATCATCATCATCATCACAAAATTAGTTTGAGATTATCACATTGTAGAAACAGTATGACCGACATAATATCTAACAGATGTCACCACTGACAAAATAAAACAGAACCAAAAGGTGAATAGGTTTATATTCGAGGGGAATCGAGCCTGGCGAACCCTCCGCACTTTCACGCTTACGCTACAGCCCCCCCCCCCCCCCTTCCTCAATGTTCCTCCACTATGTCATGGAGGGGGGAGGTAGAAGCTATACGTGGGGGAGGGTCACCAGCTCTCCGTCCACCTCAAATTCCTCACCGCCATCGGGGGAGAAGAGGTACGTCGGCGGTTTCCACGGAGACTCCTCCAAGCAGGAAGGATAAAGTTTTCCTACGGCGCAGCGGAAGTCCTTCCCCAGATCCCAGAGGACGCGTTCGGATACAGGCTGCCGCAGGAACCAGCGGTCCAGCTCCGCGTCGTACTGGTAGATGGCATACTTGGCACGCTCGTTCATGTGGGTCTCCCTCATGAAGATGCAGAGCGAGTTGAGCAGCACCACGGCGCGCACGCACGGGTCCGAGTAGCGCTTGGCCGGGATGTTGGCAGCCAGGCGCCACTCGTTCTTGTTGACGTCGTAGATCTCCACGGTGACAGAGGAGCCATCGATGGTGCTGGTCGGCATGCGGATGCCGGAGTTGCTGACCACGTGGAGGCCACCGATGTAAAAGATGAGGTCGCCGAAGGCGGCGGCAGAGGCGAAGCAGCGGCTGGTTTTGCGCATGGCCATCTCCACCCAAGCGTCGGCACGGGGGAAGTAGCAGTACATCAGGTCGTGCGTCATCACATAGATGCAGTCGTGTGCCACCACCGAGGTGCTCCAGTTCCAGGCGAAGGGCAGCGGGCTCATCATAGTCCACTCATCCTTCTCGCAGTCGTAGCGCTCCACCGTGCGCTTGTTCAGCTCCCCGCCCACGTTGTCGCCGCCGATTGCATAGATGTAGCCGTCGCAGTAGACCAGCGACGGCTTGATGCGGGCGCACAGCATGGGGGTCTTCGGCACCCAGGCGTTCTGCTGCGCATCAAACCAGAAGAAGCTGTCGACTGAGCGAAACACGGCCTGTAGCTTCCCGCTCCTGCCATGGTTGGCTTTTGAGTTTTTGAGGGGGATCTGACCGCCGGCGATGTAGACGTCGTTGTCAGGGGTAACAAGGGTCCCGACCTTCTGCAGGTCTCCCGGCGGGTTACACAGCTTGTACACCTTCTCCGCCTGCGGGCTGTAACACACTATCGTCGTAGGCACAGACGTCGACATGACGTAGCTCTCACCTTGCGTCTCCGACATGGCCTCCATGAAGATCAGCATTTCCTCCTTGGTCATGCCCAGGCGAGGCTTGAAGAACTTGGGCATGGACTTGTAGAGGCCCTGCACCACCACCGACTTATCGTTGGGCGGCAGACCCTGGAACCAGGCGCGCTGAGTCACCTCCGACAGCGCGTCGATGCGGATCTGACTCAGCACGGAGGACAGGTGCTGTGAGCGTGCCTCCATGTTGAACTCTAACCACAACATGGCCGCCTCGCGCACCGTCTCCTCCTTCTCCACGTTGAGGTTGTCGCTGCTCAGGATGTCGATGAGCAGCTCATGGGAGAGCTGCAGGAAGGCCTCCTGTCGGTAAACTCTGGGGAACTTGTGCTCCACCATGCGCTTGGCGCTCTGCTTTAGCTCGCTGCAGCTGAAGAGGTCGCCGATGCTCAGCATGCGGACGCAGTTCTCAGCGTTGATCTTCTTCACCAGGTAGTCTCTGCACTGCAGCAAGACGTCTTCCACCTGAACGAGACAAATGCATCACAAATCTGTCGAATAAGGTTACAGTACACACCCACTGCAAAAACACAAACTCTTACTGAGTATTGTTGGTTTAGTTTCTTGTGTAAATATCTTAGTACACTTGAAATAAGATCAAATTAACTTACAGATAACCTTTCAGCAAGAAATAGGATCTTGTTTTAAGTCAGTAATTCCTTAATATTGATGAGAAAGTACTAGTACCATTGACAGATTATTTCACTTAAAACATGGGAAAAAGATCTTGTTAAAGTGAAATCATTTGCTAATGGAACTAGTATTTTTCCATTAATATTGGTAAGATACTGTTTTTTGCAGTGCAAGATATTTAATACAAAAAACAATAATTATCAACATATGAAACACTGATAACGTGAGAAGTTTTTCAGCCATATCGTTCAGTCTACAAACCAGGCAAAAGTTAAACGACACAAGACTTTTTATAGCTAGAAATCTGGACAGTGTCTTCTTAATTCGTCTTTCTCAAGCACCATAAGACTTAATGTAGAACATTGAGGAACATTAATATCCAAAACTAAACTGGATTTAGCTCTGGATTTTGTCTACATCATTCTCTTGAGTGGTAAAGTTCATGAAAAATTCCCTCTGGGGTTCCTCAAGGTTGAGTAATCAGTCCCTCGTTAATTATTTTGTTACATGACAGCCAAATCATGGAAGGTTCAAGTTTGTGTTTGTACCTCAACAAAATGCTAACATACTTTAGTGGGGGACTGTGAGACGTACCTGTAGGAAGCAGGCGGTCTCGTAGAGCGGCTCCACCGTGCTGTCGCTGATGGCCAGGTGGCCCGTGTAGGCGTAGGCGATGATGATCTTCAATGTGGCGGGGTCAACGTTCCTCAGGTGGACGTGGGTCTGCTTGCTCTCGCTGAGGCCGCTCATGAACATCGCTCTGCAGTGGAAACACCGGCAGTGAGCAGTGGTCGGCAACATGGACTTATTATTATAATAGCATCACAAAATATTGTGATAAAATGACAATAAAAGTGACAATAAGCACCATTTCCTTCTTCTTTTTTAGGTAACTGTATGACTGAGTGCAAGGCACACAAATGCTGCTCTTGAAAAACATTCTCATTTGCAATACATTTCTTTAGGACACAAGTCACAAAAAAGTGTGATTTGAAACTGCACAAAATCACTAAAAACCCAGACAATAAAAATATGGCCTGTCCAAAAGAACAAAAAACATAAGGCATAGCTAGACAGACGGTGGAGGATACACCTCTTTTGATGAAACAATACGTTTAGTCACCCTAAATTGTGCTAATAGCACTTAGCATTCGTCAAGACTCATTGGTGGAATTGAGAGTGTAGCGCAACACAAATAATTATCTGTCTGGAACCCAGTGTGCTAAATAGTACAGCACAACTTAACAAAGCTTCAAGGCAGATAATTCACCTCTAGGGATTTTAATAACAGAGGGACTAGAATCAGCTACATTTCTGCATAATTGCATCAATTTTTTCTAATCCTTACTGCCCTCTCGGTCATTTTTTTCATATATGTCAAATTAAGTCACAATAAAGTGCAAGAAACAGAGACTGGACCAAGACAGAACAGATGTTTCTGTTTGGGTCTCCAAACCGGGTCATGTTGGCTGTTTCACAACCCAGTGTTGTTCTTTTAAAAACACAGAGCCTCTTAATGACAGCTGGAAGCTCGCCAACGCTCCCAGCCGGAGCCAGGGTACCTGGAAGTGGCCGCTGCTGGAGTCCAAACACCGCCGTGCTGCCCGTGTTATTCTACACCAGCGTCCACACAACGAGTTACGTAACCCTAACAACCAGGAAACTACTGAGCCTCGACAGTTTAAAGAAAAACAGCACCTTCCCCAACTACTGGGATGTTTTTGAAGCAACTTTGAAGTAAAAGATGCAGCTCTGACATTTTGAAAACCACTGAAATAATTATTTAGAATTATAAAGGAATGTCAGGATTCACTATCTCCTTCAACATTTCTCACAGAAAACAGAAGCATTTTCTGATTTTAGAGGATTCCTAATGCAACTAACCAAAGCATCTGTGATCAGGTCAGAGAGGAAAATCTATTCCTGATCAGCTATTTTTACCTCAGCTGTGATGTAATCTGGCAACTTTAGCATGTCTGGAACCTTTAAATTAGCAAGTTAACTTCTTCATTTTTATTTTTTTGTTGATTTCACAAGTTGCTTTTACCGAAAGAATCCTCTGTCAGAAGCCAGATTAAAACCCAGAATGAGGGATGGACTGGTCGCCATGGAGACAGCTGACGATGTGAGAGGTTAAAGGACAAAAGAATGGACAGACTGAGGGACAGTTAGACATTCAGATGGAAGGACGAACAGACTGGATGACAAATGGATTGACGGTTGAACTTCAACGGATGGATGGACGGACAGTTGGATAAAATGACGAATGAATGGATGAGCAGGCAGATGGATGCATATCCTCCATGTTGAAAGTGAATCCAGCTATAAATCCTGAATCAAAAATCATTTTCCAGACTTCCTGACCAGAACGCCGCCATGTTGAAACCCCCAGCAGCCAATCAAAAGGCTCCTGCTCCTCCTCCTCAGGATGAAGACCAGATAGACCTGCTGTTAGGATAAAACCATCCGCTTTCTGGTGGGAAGCATGATGTCAACCAGCTGCTGCGTGATTGTTCATTTCAGTCAGAGAACAGACTCATCTGGAAAACATTTCACCAGTTTCTGCCTCCAAACTGAACATTTAAGGTTCACATTTACCAACAGATTAAATAATAATCCAGAAAAACATCAACACACAACTCAAATCATCAGGGATTTCATCACTTTTTGTTACCAAAATGTAAAAAGAAGAAATGTGCTTTTTGAACAATACAGAGGAGGGTTTTTTTTGGGTGTGTTGGCCTCAGCAGGGGCTAAACCTGCCAGGCTGTATTACGCAACCCTGCGGAATTACCCCTTTTACCCCCTCCATCTCTTAACAAGAGCTACGTGACCAGACTCTCCCTCCCTCCGCCTCCGCTCTGCGGTCCGGCTGCTCCCCCTGAAGCCAGGCGTGGAGGATGGAGAGGAAGCGGGAGGAGTTCGGCGGAAACGCAGCGACATCTCCGCACCCCGAGGGGGAAACACTCTGTTCGCACCAGACAGGCAACGCGTGGGGGAGGGGGCATGATGCAGCAGATTTCCAGCCGAAACGTACAGACTGCTGCATCTCATTATGCAGCAGCGTTGCATTATGCAACGCTGAGCGCATGAAAGAGGAAAACGTCTGGTAGCAATTACGTCATTTTTTTCCTTGAATCTACCAGGAACTGGTTGGAGAACAAGAGCTGGAACTCTAGTTCCGCAACCAAAGCGCGGCCCGGGGGCTCATTGGTGGACCTTGACATGACTTTGTTCGGCCCAGGAGCTCAAGTCGACAGTAGCTGCGTTTCCTTTGCAAATTTACCCAAAACTTTGTTGATATTCATATAAAGTTGAAACCCCCCCCCCCAACAATTTAGAAACTGCTGTCTTTCCATTAAAGTGGCAGTGTTTTGTGTTTTCCAGGCACAAAGCGCCATTTTATTGCATAAAGTAACTGTGTGACCTTCAGTTGTTCAGCTGATTTAGCGCCTTGAAATTGGGCATCTGTCTCCTTAAAAACTCCTGCACGTTCTAAAACTTTTAGAAGCTTTTATAATGAGCTCAGCAGTTCTACCAGGTGTTTGCTAATTGCAGCTGGCTAGTCTAAAGGAGCTCAGGGGGGGAGGGCTGCTGTGTGAGGTGGAAACTTGTCAGCTTGGAAACTCCAGGTTAGAGGAGGAGCTGCGGATCGAAGGCGGAGCTAGGTCCACCCAGGCGTTTTGCCATATTGTAACATTTCTGTACTGTTGTATCCAATCTGTATGATAATGCTCAATTACCTCTGTTGTTTTGAGAAACGGTTTTTTGTTGTTATTTTGGTTTATTCAACTTTCCATTTTGTTTTCCATTTCTCCAACTTTGAATAGTTGTAGCCCCTAAAATGAGCTTATAGTTTTATGTTACAGTCATGTAAAAATTATAAATAAACTTTTCCAGATTGATTTTCAAAGTGGATAATCTCCATGAAAATATTTTGATTTCCCCCAGAAATCTGGCTAAGCGCTGTGGTGGGGCAGTGGGGAGTGCATAATTTGCCCCACTGTGTTTTAGTGTTAAAAAATGTCCAGCTGACAGTAAATTTTGTAAATAAAACATCAACAACAAAGAAAATGGACAAAATAAAACTAGTGTAGGCCTGTCACAGAAACAAACTTTTCTGGATGATAAATTGTCTCAGAACTTATTGCGATAAATGATAAATCGTTCTTTATACCATTTTCAAGTAATATTATGGTAATGGCATAATAACACAAAAACACATTCTGAAAGATCAATAAACTTTAAATTACAAAGAATATTTAACACTGGATCTGGAAAACATTTTACATATTCAAAATAAATAAAGAAAACAACAGGAGAAAAAACACAGAGACAGATGCCCAGTTTCAAAACGCTTAGCCTGGCAGGGGTAAGTAAAGCCTGGTGGCCCACCAGGCTGATAATACTCTGGAGGAAACCCTGGTAACAGTTAAATAAAGCAGCCTGCTCACCTGAAATAGGAGCTACACGTGGCCAGGACCATCTTGTGACACGGGAACTCCGCGTCCTCCACCAGCAACACCACATCCGTCAGAAGCTTCTGCTCGTAGAAGAACTTGAGCTGCTCCAGCAGCGAGACGGCGTAGTCCGTGTTGACCGGCCTGCGCTCACTCAGACCCGACATGGTTGCATCCCAGGAATCGCGCCCCAGCTTTGAAAACTCGCGTGGCCGGCAGAACCGGACTCAAACCAACCAGGAGAAATTTGAAAAGGGGGAATTTATTCTCTGGTCCTCCACACCTCCACTGGAACAGGTGGAGGTGTCAGACAGTCTCAGACAGTCTCAGACAGTGTCAGACGGTGGCGGCGGTGCGGTCTCAGGAGTCCACAGGAAGTGGGGGATGCAGGGTGAGGACAGGGTTTCCCCTCCGAGGGTCAGCGGTCATCGGACGTCATGCAGCGAGGCACGGAGGGCGATCGGAGGTAGAGAGGGCGACTCCACCGCGGCACCGTCACATCAAGGGCAGCTGGAAAACAACAGTTTTTTTATTTTGACCAGGTATTTTTATTATTAAAATTAATATACTGTAAAAGGACAAAATCTTACCAAGTATGCTTGGTCTATTGTCTAGTGCAAATATCCTACTACATTTAAAATAAGACAAGATATAGAAGCTCATTGTAAGTCAATAATTCCTTAAAATTTATGAAAAACTGCTTAAGTGGAAATAATCTGCCAATGGAACAAGTACAACTTTAAGGACTTCCTGACTTAAAACCAGCTCCTTTGTCTTGGACTACACTGGACTCTTTTCTTCCTTTGCACATTTTGTTTTGTTTATGTTCATCTAATCCTAACACTTGCATTTGATTTATTTATATCACAATAAAAAAAATTAATAAAGAGAAGGCATGCAAGCAAAAAATATAACTTATCTTTCACTTATACACTGAAATAAAAGGTAAGGTTATTTTATTTATATAGCACATTTTCAGCAAAGGCAACTCAAAGTGCTTAGAAAGGTAGTTAGCAGGATTTTTACACCAGGTGGGTAGAGGAGCCGTCCAATAAGAACATTTTGTCCTGGCGATATGGCTTCTAAATAAAATCTGACATTTTTTTCCTTTGATTTCTTGGCTTAAAAAAATAAAATCAGATATTTTCATACCAGATCCTATTTCTCCTCCACTTTCTTTTCTAGACAGAAATTACAAATGACAGAAAATAGTTTCAAAACATGACTTATCTCAATCATCCCCTCTGTGAGTTGTACAATGAAATATTAAGAGTCAGGCTACAAAATTAATTGTTTAATTACAAGAATATAGTCACAATATTAGTGAAATAAAAACACTTTTATCAGAAAAAATGTCTTAAAATTATGAGGAAATAGTCTTTTTTCTGTGTTAAGAGTTCTCATAAAATTAGTAGCATGACCTAATAAAGAAAATAAGGTCATAAATCCCAGAAAACTGTAAAATTGGTATTGGCCAGAAAAAGCCTGATTGATGCAACTCCAGGTGTTTTCAATAGTTTATATTCTTTTTTGAGGGTTTTAAAAACTATTGATGGGCTTCAGTTTGAAAATTGCAGTTCATAAATCAAACATAAAATGATGTCAAAAGAAGCATAAACATTTCATATTTAATACAAATCAATTCTGCCCAAATTTCTAACTATTCTGGTTTTCATCCTCATCTCTAATATGGAAACACAAAGAATATTGTTCTCACAAATTACAAAGAGTGTTTTGAAGAATCTGGCTTTAATATTACACAACTTAGTGCAGGTTTCTAAGCAATCCTATCCAAGTTTATTTAAATCAAAACATCATGCTCTGATAGCATTCTTAAGCAAAATCAAGGTTTCATATTATAATCTTCATTAAAATTGTTCTAAACGATGCGGCTGCCAAGGTCAGCATCACTCCCAGCTAACTAGCCGGTTTATTTTGATCTAGAGGCTGACATTTTGCGAATCTGTCCCGTTAACATGTTCTGTTAGCCCAAAGCTAATTAGCCACATTAGCACGTTATCGCCATAGGAACAACCCGTTTGAGTGGCTTCACTCTGGCCCGGATAAAACAAAAAGTTGTGATCAGATTGGTCCTCGCTTTATAGCGGAGATTCTGGTTATCTGAGAGGAAAATAAAACGACCAGAACTGAACCAGCGGCTCTAGATTCGCAGCATGTTAGCATTAGCATGGTAGCTTTAGCTTTCCCCACTCTGCACAGTTCCGGCCCAGTTTAACTGGGCACCCGGTGGGGCACACTGGCTGGTTAGCGAGGAAGGAGTCACATACCACCATCTAGCTCTGGTGTTGTGACAGAAGATTCTGGTGTCAAAAAACATGAAAGGGAAATCAGACAGCATCAGCTAAGCTAATAACGGCCAGAGCTACACATCGCCTCTTCCGTAAAACACCTCCGACAAGAAAAAAATAATACATTCTTTACTTTGATAGTCGGCGAGCTCCACTCCCTGAACCGTCCTGATGTTTTTCCGTCGGTATGAAGAGTAAACTGGACCCTTGAGGCCGAACTGAGACGATAAAGACAGTTATGAGTCGGCGCCGAGCAGCGGACAAACCTCTTAGCGCATCAAAGGCGCCTCTACAGAGCAGAGGCCAACTGAGGATACTGCACTTAAACCCAGTGACCTGCCCTGTTGGAAGGAGAAATGGCGCCCTCTGCTGGACAGAAAATAACATAACAACGGTAGAATTGAGACATGGCGCCCTCTGCTGGCTATATTGTGATACCACAGTAGTGAAAGAGTCAAAATCTCTTCGTTTTTTAAGCTGGACTTTTTCTACCACAATTTTAATTTTAAAAAACAAATATTAAGGGTACAAAAATGCACATTGCGTCATAATTATACGCATAGAAAATAATTTAAGTAGATATATATTGGAAATCTATTTGCCTCTCTTAAAATTTATTCAAAAAACAAAGCATTAACATCTATTTAAAAAATCATCAAATTTAATGTAGATCAAGTAAACACAAAAAATTTACTTTTTATTGACAATTAAAAAGTAACATAATGTTTTAATGGTGGAAAATTTTTTAATACATTAAATGAATTTAAATTGAGTGTTTTTATTATATAGCTACGCAACAATTTAAAATTATAAATATATATATATATTTTACTTATTTTAACATAAGGCTACCGGTTGACCCCGAAGGCAACATCCCAGACGGGTCGCAAGCTGTTTGCAATGTAACTAATTGCCTGCAGCAGTTCGGCTTTTTACTCAGTAGAAATGACGTTTGGGCTTCATAGAGCGCCACTTTTCTACTTCTGTTCAATCAGAAATTGTTAAAGTAACTTATTTATTTTTCTGAAACTTGGGGATGTTTATTTCTTTTCATCCCTGTGTGTTTTATTTCCGACAGTCAGCGAGATCGTGAATGAAAATGGAAGGTAAGTCGTTTTTATTTTCAACTTTAAAATGAAGTTCAACCAATGTGTGGTTTGAAGCTATTTGAATCCGTCCTGTAGATCCAAGCAAACAGCCTCCCCCCTTTGGCAGTGGAGCTCAGAGAAGTTCCCATCCCAGACCTTTCTTCTTCGTCCAGCCACCTTCTCAGCCGTATTATCTCTACCCTCCCTGGCAGCTTACCAACCCATACAGCCACTTCGGACTGCCTGCAGGTATTCAGCCATTCACACATGTAGATTATGCATTCAGATAGTAAATCTAAGAGCATTTTTCTCAAAATCTGTTTATAGGTTTTAACTTTGGCCGCCCCAGCCCGCATCCTTACCCCTATATGCCGTACCCTGGCTTTGTTTTACCACATGCCCCGTTATATCCTGTAGATTACAGGCGCATGTTTGAACCTAGATTCCAAGCACCAGCTTGGGGAGATATACCTCGTCAACAGTACCATCCACAACCTCCAGGGCGTCGTGAGACCGCTTGTTCTGGGGCTCAAACTGACCCTAGCGATGCCATAAACAAGCTAATCGAGTGCTTGGATAAAATCCGAGCCACAGAGCTTCAGAGCACCGATCGAGAGCTGGACTCTGGCGTGGGTTCTCAATCCTCAGGTATGTTTTCTCCTGCAGAAGAAAAAGCTGAAAAGCAGGGTCACCCACTGCCATCAGAGCCAAATCATGGCTCTTTGGAGTCTCCAGGTGTGACCTCAAGTGATTCCACTGCAGGGGTTTATGATGGCGAGTCCAGTCAAGTTATTTTGGTCCATTTGAGCCCAGAGGGAGGCTGGACAGGAAGACTGGAGGATGAGCTGCCTATTGACAGCTCTTCAGTTCATGAAGAATGTCTCCATCAGTTGGCACCAGGCAAACACTTTGTCTCGCATGAGACGGAGGTCCCAGATATTCAATCACATATCTCGGTGACTGACTCAAGTGTTCCAGTTTGTGATGCTGAGAAGGACCATACATCTTCACTTCCCTCCAGTCCGCTGGTCTTTACAGAGGTTAAAGTCTCAAAGGTAGGAGATTCAATGACTTCCTGCGATCAAACGAAACCCGATGAAGGCTACCAGATCATCAAGCTACCGTTTGATGGTGTTTTTACTCCTGGAGCTGTGCAGCTCTCATCCCCAGCTGCGCCTTACTATTACAACTACCTCCCCATGCAGACGACACACGAGCGCATGAGTGTCCTCAGTCCATCTTTGGATGAACTGTCTTCCAGAGATGAAATGTTCTCTACAGATTTGGACGACACGGATCTCTTCCCAAAGCACATGTACGCCGGGAGGAGACTTTCGGGAGTCATTGGAGGATCTCCTCCAGCGGCAGATGATGAAGAGGATGCATGGTTGCCAAAGTCAAAGAGGGTTGTGTGTGCTTGTTGTGGGAAAAACTTAGAAAAGGGAACAAGCAGGAGCAAAATCCATAGCTCCAAAGTGTATCATGATGAAGCTGGAGACTCTGAAGAGGAGGGTGCATACGGGAGAGGAAGCGAGCAGCCAATTAGAGTGGTTGTCAGGAAGCATTCTGCACCAAGGAAGAGTCAAACTGTCCAAAGACATTCAGCTAAACCTTGGTATAAGAAAGGCCAGTACAAAGAGCTGCCGGACACCATGAAACAGGTGGAGAGTCATGAGGCCTGTCAGCAGGAGGTTGCTGAAGCAGAAACCGAGGAGTTGGACAGCAGGGAGCTGCAGTGTAGAACATGTCAGGGTAAGGCGAGAATTTATTTATTTTTTTAAACATTCAGGAGAAACGGATGTGACCCATAAATCTGTTCACAGATGGACTCTGCACAGCGGATGTGACCACAGCAGGCCAAGGCCAATGGCCGGCTGGAGAAGTGATTCCCCGTAGAAGACATGCCACCCCTCTGCAACGACAAGGTAACATTTAGCACACCCTAGTTGTCGATTTCTTTAGGTTTTTTTTTCCAACTAAACACTCTTTGCCTGACCAGTGGTTTAATTTCCTTTTTCATGTTGACGTCCTTTATGCTGGTTTCATTAGAAAACTTGAGGTTTATGTTGAATTTGAAAGAACTGTCAGGTTTAAAAGTAAAATGCATGGGACTGAGCACACATCCCTGAGGGACTGATTTGCTCAGTTTCATGGGATGTGCTGTTCTACTTTGTATTTTGTAGGTATTTTAGTCAAAGATTGTTTTTTTTGTTTTTTTTTTAGCTGTAATAAGTACCTTCTTAATCCTCTGTTGAATTTTCTCTTAACCCAACTATGTAGAAATGAGCCCTCAGTGGAAAGTGATGTACCACAGGCCAAGAGGTGATGATCATGAAGGTGAAGAAGAGGTGCTTCCATTAAGTTGGGAAAGAGGTATTTTTATTTGAGCAGATCTTTATTTTTGGGGCTTTATGTGAATGTAAAATGTTAATTTGTTTTTCAGGCTCCACAGTGAGAGGAGAACCAAGATGTTGAGGTTTTCCTTGACTGAGTTTTGAACAAAACGCATTGAACTGTAGGTGGCAATCATTCCAAATGAACAACTAGTTTTAACATCTATTTACATGTTTGCCACTTTTTGTTTTTACAGGTCCCCCCTAAAAGTGTAAAGGTTGAGGGATAATGGAGCACCAGGTGTAATGCACTGCACAAGAAGCATAGTTGTATAAAAGGACAAAAAAAATCTGCAGTGATTCTGCCTTTCACCAAAGATAACTCGATCTCACAAATGGGCTAAAAGGTTGTTGAAGATGCCACTGTTTGGGGTCAGTCCAATAAAATATAAATATTTAAGCTTGTTGTGGGGCTTTTGTTGTAAACCAGCCACCATGGCTTGCTCTTTTTAAATGTGGAATCCTAAAGGAGTAGAAATATTAACGGTTTCTCCGCCTGGGTAGCTTGAATTTTGCAGTTATAACGCCGAAAAGTGTTATTGGTGTCAGTTTCCCAATGGATGCAGTAAGGAAAACTTCTAATAAACAGGCTGTTTTTAGTATAATTTGATCAAGTGGGATTCTTCCAAATACTAGCTATCCTGACAGCTAGTTGCTGCTATGCTAGCAACTATGCTAGCGATGAGGTGCAACTGCAAAACTCATCTCTGCAAATATATAGATGGAAAATATTTGTTCTTCAAAGTAAGACAGTTTTGACTATTTGCAATTCTGCTCCTGAAAACAATCATTTTTATGGACCCAGTTCTTAGTTTGGGCATCAACGCAGCACAGCATGGATGTTATCAACCTGTGGTTCTGCTAAGCGGTTAAGGAAGTCCATGTTGCTTTGACAGCTGCCTTCAGGTCATCTTATTGGTCCTGGTGTCATCTTCCTATTGATAATACTCCATTGATTCTCTGGTTCTGGTCAGACCAGTATGCTGGTGAGTCAGCGACAGTACCAGGGTGGTCACTGGACCAGCTTTTGGTACCTTGGGGTTGGTACCAAGTTCTCCTGGAAAATGAATCTGCATTTCCATAAAGCTTGTGGGCAGAAGTGTAACAGAAATACTCTAAATGGTAGATGGTTGCACCCACTGAAAACCCAGTGGACCAGAACCAGCAGATGACATGAAGACGCCAGACAATCATTGGAGACTACACTCTGGACTTCAAGCAACGTGGATTCTGTATTTCTGCAGTCTTCTGCCAGACTCTGAGACCTTCACTTCCAAATAAAACACAAACTTTACTTTTATCTTTAAACTTTGGACCATAGAGTATAAGTCCAGTTCTGGTTCTGTAGTGCAGTGGCTCTTAATGCCTCAGTTTACTCTCTGAAGTGATTCTCTGTTGTTGTTGTTGTTGCACCATTTCCTAGCATACGTTTTCCTTCCGATCAACTTTCCATGCCTGTGAACATTCAGCTTCTTCAGGACATCTGAAGTCAGCACTACAATATTTTACGCTTCAGAGAAATGCTGAATTTGAGGTTTTCATTATCTGTAAGTCATAAAAATGCAGGAAATACTCTTTTCCTAATGAATCTATATGTTATATGGGTTTCACTTTCTGAAGTAATTAAATATTTAACTGGATACTCACCAACATATTCTAAATATAGAACAATTTATTTACATCTTCCAACATTTGAGATGCTGAGTATATTTGTGGTTAAATGTCTGATTTTAGATCTTCCAGTCAGAGAAAATATCAGAGTTTTGAAAGTTGTATTACTAAAACCAACAGTTTGAAGACCCTGTCTAAATCTGAATCTTTGAGCCAACGGATGCAGAGAAAGAGTTTGTCATAATGATCAGATCCCATTTTGATTGATTTGACAAGTTATTAGTCAGACCACAGAAGAAGCAGAGCATCATTAGCAGGATTATCAACTAGAAGAGTAACTAAGAGTTTTCACAGGAAATTAAAGAATTGAATATGTTGATTCTTATAAAACAATTCAAGTCCTTGTAAAAATGTTTCTAATCTTCAGTTGAGTTTTAGAACAAATTGTTTTATTCTCCATAGTTTATGAATAAACAGATTCCATATAACATTACAAACTGGTTTTGTTTGATAAATATATACAGAGTTGGGTAGTAACTAGTTACATTTGCTCAAGTACATTTATGTGAGGAACTTTTTAAATTATTTATTTTTAGTATTTTTGCTGCATTGCTAAACTTGAATAAAATTTCTGAATGACAATCATGTTTTAACCAAAAACTCACCAGACACAAACACATACCTGCAGTTTTTATTAACATTTCATGAGTTTTTTATTGAAAGAAACTGATTTGGAACAAAATTTGTTTTGCCTCATTTTATTTATTTCTGTTTTTGTTTCACTCCTCAAAATACCAAAATTTTCACTTTCCACTTAACTTTATATTTTAGTCCATCTGATGATGTAATCTTAAAATATTAAATAATTGATCATTATTTTATATTTATTTATCATTTATCATAAATATTTTTATTTATCATTAAAGTAATATGGCTACTTTTTACTTTTACCTGAATATGTTTAGTGCTACTTTTATTTGTGTATAATTTTGGATATTTTACTCTCCTCTGATTGTCCAAAGAGAAATAGATTCTATCAGAGAAGTTTAAAAATCAAACGGATTTGACTTTTTAAGCCTTTGTGTCATCAGAGCCAATCAGATTCTTAGTTTGGATCACAGCTGTTTTCCGGCACCATGTGAGTGAATTGTACCGCATCCACCTGTTCGGAATAAGCCTCTGTGATTGGTTCACGCAGCAGCTCATTAAGCTCTAATTGGACGAACATCACCTGGAGCAGAAGCTCTTTGCAGCTTGTGAGCGTTTGGTTTCCACTTGAAAGCATAAAGGAAAGTTCATCCGGTTTCTCTGTGGATGTTTTCTTCTCCTTTGCATGTAGGTGCAACTTCATCCCCAGGAAATAATCTTAACTCCTGACTCATACGTGTCTCTCTTTGTTCAGATATGGAAGCAGCCACGCCTAACTTGCAGCATTCCTTCGGGCTGGGCCCTAGAGGTCCAAACCTGAACCCGAAGCTGGGACCTGAGCCTCGTCCGGAGGAGCAGCACCATAAGCCGTTCTTCTACATCCAGCCTTCGCAGCAGTACCTGCCGATGCAGAGTCTGCAGTGGCCACCGGTAGCCATGCCTATGCCCTACAACCCGTACTACGGCTACCCTGGCTTAGGTAAGACTCTGATTCTTCGGGTTAATGGATTATTAACAGTTCTATCGCAAAACGTGGGTTTGAACTATCGGAGACACTTGGGGGCGCTCCGGCGAAGGGGGCGCCAGAGAGATGGCAGAAAAATACATTCTAGTTCAACAACCAGAGTTTGGTAGTAACTAGTTACATTTATTCAGTTACATTTTCTTGAATAACATTTTTTGAGAAAGTACTTTCAGGAATATCTTTACTACGTTGTACTTTTTAGTTTTACTTAAGAGTACATCTATTATGAAGTATTTCTTTTACTTGAGTGAAATTTACAGATTTTTCTACCCACTGAATGAAAAACAAATGTGTTTTAGCCAAAAACTGAGTAGAAACGGTGAGTTTCTGGAGTTAAACACCTGCAAGAGTTTAATAAAAACACCTGCGGTGTTTTTTTGGGGAAAAAAAGCTTTCCCCCGATTTTATTTTTGTTACAAATGCAAATTGTCATTTTTGTCCTTTAAAATGCCAAAATTTCCTCTAGACTTTATATTTTGGTCAGTCTGATGTAATTGTTCAACATTAAATAATTGATCTATTAGTCAGTACCCAAATAGACTTTTAGCGTATATTTTTACTTGAGTAATTTCTTGGATGGCTACATTTTACTTTCATTTGAGTAAAAATATGTTGAAATAGTGCAGTTTCTGAGCACTCTGCCCTCCTCTGTCAACATCTGTGCCCACAATGGGCCCGTAAACACCTCAGAAAGTAACTAGTCGCTACCCAGTTTTAATATGTTGACCTGCTTTCACTAATAGTTTGTTTGAAGTCCATTTACCTTAATAGAAAACAAGGAAAGGTTGGTAAAAACAAACATATCAAATTTCAATTACAAACAATTTCAATTAAAACTAGCTCAAAATGTTAACTTTAGTCCAGTATAGCAAGATTTTATCAACTTCTATGAAAATTTTCCATGTTTTGTCACCACGTCACTGCCCTCTGGTGGCCAAAACATGTAGTGCAGGTCAGGAAATACTGGTGTCTGGTTTGAGGTACTGGCTTTACTTGGAAATTGTTTTTTAATCTCTGCAAAAGTTTTATTTTCCATCTTTAGAGATGTCAAATTAAAGACTTTGTGGTTGAAAATGTGAATAAAAAATCTCAGATAAAGCGGTGAAACTTAGGTTTTGCACCATTGCTTCATTTCAAATGTACAGTTGTGCTACTGTTGGTTCTATAGCTTTCTAGTCTTCCCTCCCCAGCCTTGGTCAGGTGTTTAGAGGCCCAGAGTGCCACATGTATTATAATCTGTCATTATTCTCTACAAATTTCACTAGCAGAATGATATATTTTCCTTTTAACCAAAGTTAAGTATCTGTTTTGTTGTGGTCAAGGGCTTGGCCTGCCAATGATGCCCCACTATCAGCCAAACCCCTACATGGAGCCGCCTGGCTTTGTTGTTCCCCACACCCACCTCCATCTGATGGACTACAGACGCATGCTGAACCCCCAGTACTACCACACCATGGCCTATCATGCCCGCAGGTTTCGCTACCAACACAACTCTGCGTCGAAAGAAATGACCAGCTCTGAGGTTCAAACTGAGCCACTTCTCTCAGTTCATAAGACCAGCACTGCAAGGTCCAGTAGCGACTCCACCGACAACAGCACTACTGATCAGCTCCAGTCACCAGCTTTCACCGTACAAACGGAGGAATACCCTTCAGAGCTCCAAGAGAAGGCGCCATCTTCCACCACGGGGATGCCATCAAACAGTAGCTTTGTGATTCAGACTGAGGAGGTGAGGATTGAATGTTGCGCCACACCAGTGGGACTCCAACTGCTCCACGCTCAAGAGGCTGCGGAAATGTCCCACAGCTTTCCCCAGGATCTGGTTCAGTGTAGCTCTCCTACCCAGAGTGGTATCCTGCAGGATGAGGGTCTCGACCTTCAAGCAGACCAGTCTGAGCAGGAGCTCAATGTTTGTCCAGACATCCTGTTAGTTGGGAAGCCAAGCACTGGGGAGAAGAGCCTTCCTCAAGAGGATCCCATGAACCAAATGGATCCTGTGACTCTAAACGAATCTGAAGAGACTTCAACCGATGAAGACTTGAGTGTGACCTCAAAAAGCTTTCACCTCAAAGTTGTTCAGGTGCCATTTGATCCAACATATCTGGATGAACTGAGGAAGATTGAGTCCACAGTCTGGTCAGCAGAGGACTCGTTCATGACTTCCCCTGTCCAAAATACCTTCATTAAGGCTTCCAATAAAACACTGAATGCTTCAACTGAGGAGTTAGTAATGTTGACACAGGAGGTTCCTACTGAGGAAATCACTGAAACAGAGCTGCCTGCACTAGCAGAGGTTGAACTAGAGGAAATTGTCCCCACTGTAGAGATGTCTGAAGCAAATATCTACCCTGCTGCAGATGGTTCTCTACTGCCTGAACTAACAAACACTACAGAGGAATCTCTTTCAACCAATATCCTTCTACCAGATAATTCCCCTCTGGAATCGGACGGAGAGCATCACCAGCTTGAAACTACGAATGATCAGGATCATCAGGACACCTCCTTTGAATCTTTGCCTGCTTACCTTCCCTCCACCAGCTGGATTTCTGACTTTAATCATAACTATTACTGCAAGAAGATCCCACTAGCTCCTATGAAGCAGAACAGACCAATAAATCTCCATAGTCTGGATGTGTCTAAAAGGAGAAGAAAGCTTAACATGGATGACAAAGAACAACCTAATGTTCGGAAACCAAAAGAGAGGTACAAACCAAAAGGCAAGGTGGATCGACAAAGTCTTTCTGACCATGAATGTTGCCTGAGCAGAGATTTCAACGAGAACATGTTGAGATCTCGCTGGTCCAACAATGAGCGACTCTGTACCAGATGTACGGCAAAACGTAGGATCAGCACGTCTCCAAGTTCGGTGTGTGAAGGCCGAAGCTTGAAAAGGAAAGCGGTTCCTTTCCAGCAATGGAACGACGTCCTTTTACCGACATGTGAAGCCTGCAAATCTCACACAAAGAGGCAACTCATGAGAAAAGATTCCAGTCCGGATCTTTGTTCTCCCCATTATGGACATGACACAGAGTGTGACTCTTCTGGGAACAGTTCATGTCGGACGGGACAGGACTTCAAGAGGCCGCTGACACCGAGGCAGATGGCAACTAAAAGTCCTGTGACAATCCACACAAGGCTGAGACAGAGCAACTGCTCGCATGACGGTCTGCAGAATCAGTCGGTTGGCTGGGAAAGACTCCACCGATGTCCACATGGGAACACGATCCGAGAGATTGACGAGAACTGTGACGCACCAGTTTCCCATGAGGAAAAATGGAGTAACCTGGACCAGATGTACCTGATGAACAGATGGCAAACTGGTAAGCCAGCGACTTTAACAAATCATAGGGCTACATTTATTTCATGAGTGTCATGATGGTCATGGAGACTTCAAGAGTCTTAAACTGGTTTCAGTTGAAGATTTCTGGATCAGGTTAAGCAAAATATCTCCTTTCATGGAGCTGTTTGTTTCAGTTCAGTGTTTTAAGTGGAACAGCAGCAGCTAACATCTGACCTCACTGTCTTCCAGCAGAGAGATCATGGAGAGATGAAACGCTCAACACTTACAACGGCCGCTTCTTGAAGGAAGTCACCTCACAACACTTTAATAATCACAAGAAAACACAACCACAATCACAAGGTTTGCTTTTGATGTTTCTTTTAGTCATATACCCTTGTTTGTAAACTTGGCATAAAAGAAAAAGGAGCTGTTGCATTTTTTTAAATCTAAGAATAGGAGAAAAAAGCAGATAAAAATACACTTAACTTGGATTGGATACATCTCCGGACTCATTTAGCAATTCTTTTATTTATGCATTTTATATTTAGTCATATTTAAATTATTTACAATAACATTCTTATGCATATATTTTATATTGTGGTTATATTTGTATTAATGTCTACTCATTAATGATTCCCCTTGGGAACGATAAAATATGTTACTCTATTTAAAGCATTTACTTTGAAGAAGGACTCTTGTGCAAGTAATGTAGTCCAACTCATTTATTTTCTTATTTGTTAGAAGCATATGGTCTAACTTTTATTGTCTCAATTTTAACAATTTTTTGTCTTTTCTTCAGGAATCTGCACAAAAGAAACGAGATGCTGATTTGCACAAGAGCACAACTTAAAGTACAGCCACTGTTTGTTTTAATGATCAGCACTTAAATTAAGTCTTTTACACTTTATTTGGATATGTAAATAATCACAATGCTCACTATTTATTCATGGAAATAAACACAGATTTAATAGTTTTTGCAAACATCTTGAGTTTTTGTTCCTGAATTTGTCCACCAGAGGGAGCTGTTCCCGTTCAGAAAACCTTTCATTTCCACTTCTGATGAATAAATGTCTCTATTTCACTGATTTTTAGAAGAACTAGGAAAACTAAAACTAGAAAGCATAATTTGTCAGCTGTGGCTTTTTGTTTTAGTTTAAACCTCTGCAGATTTGACAGAAATTGTATTTGAGCAAGAGAAGCGCTTTAAACAAGGTTTGGTGAAACTACAAGCATATTACTCAGATAGTTAAATCTAAGGAATTACTACCCACCTCTGACACATTTACTCCAGATGTTTAAACGAAATGTCTTCTGTTGATGCCATTCTGTGAAATCCTGATGTCCTCTTGTGGTCAAACCTGCAACATTTTGACAACTTCAGCTTTCTGCATCAACTGCAGTGGGTTTTTTTTTGTTTTGCCCTAAAGGCAGAAGCTGTGAAGACAGTTGCAGTGTTCAATGCAACTAAATATAAAGGCATGGATGAGTTTCTCCAGATCTTACTGAAACAATAGTCGTTTAAACCTGTAAATGTTCTGCAGGCGATGGAAGGCCGACTTTATAACCGTCTCTGTGGCTCTGAAGGTTCAGGTTTGAGTCCATCACACACAGATTGTTTTTCTTGAAAATGGTCTCAAAGCAATATAATCGTTTATTACAGTGACTTCTGGGACAATTTGTTGTACAGAAAAAATGTCATTGTGACGGATCTAATTGTCCATCTTGTTTTTGGAGACGTTTTACAAATTCAGTCCAAAGTAAAGGTTTAAAAACCAGTTTTATTTTCAGTTTTAGTGTAAACTTGGGTAAAAATCTGTACTTCAGATACTCCCACTGGTTGTTGGTCTATCTTTCTATTCCCTCAGCTTTCTAATTTGATATTACAGTCCCTGTTTTACAGTAATATAACTGTTTCAACCTAAAATGAGAAACTAATATTAGACAGACGTGGTCCCACCTTTACTCAGACCTTAATAAATGAAAAGTTGCTAAAATAAACATATTGTTGCCCTTTTAATGATTAGTTCAGCAAAAATGACAAGAACACAAGTTTTTAATGACGTTTGGATCAAAGACTTTTGCCTCTGGGCTGAATTAGTTACACAAAAAAGAAATAATTAGACCAGCAATTTCTCTTATCAAGCTGCTAAAGTGGCTGTGGCGCACGTTATTGATCGTTAAAGCACGAAGCGCTTCTCCCTGTGGGCTTAAATACACATTTGTACTGAATCAACAGTAAATCACGGCGGAGCGGACCATTAGAGCTCGTGTAGCGCTGCACAACGCTGCCAGACGTTCAGGTAATGAAACCAGCTGTAGCGACATTGTTCTGGGTGAAACATGTAATGTGTTGCCATAACGGCTTCCTTGCTGCAGGGGAGGTGAAACCAGGAGCCATGTTTCGGTCTGGCTTGTGCTGGGAGTTGATGGGACTTTCAGGGCCTTGGAATAGGCCACCACTTACTCTGCTCACTCAATGCATCCAGAGTGGGTAGTAACTAGTTATGTTTACTCAATTACATTTACCTGAGTAACTTTTTTTTTTTTACTTTGAGTATTTGCACTTTTTACTGTTCAGTCATTTTATTAAGAAGTATTTCTACGTTTTAGTAACATTTCTGGATTCTTTACCCACTGAATAAAAAACAAACATGTTTTAACCAAAGATTCCTGAAAGAAACTGATTTGGAAACATTTTTCTTTTGCTTGATTTATATCTTTTTGTTTATATGACTTATGGTCATTTTCATCCTTAAAATACCAACATTTTCAACTTGCAATTATCTCATTTTTAAATATTAAAATGAATACCAATACCAACATTTCCACTTAATGTTATAACTTGTGTAATTTTTTTATATTAAATGTTTGGTAATTTGATCAGTCACTCTGATCTTGACTGTACTTTTTACCAAATACTTCTTTACTCTTGAGTAATTTCTTGGATGTCTGCTTTTTATTTCTACTTGAGTTAAAGTACCTTGAAGTTGTGCTACTCTTACCTGAGTACAGTCTTTGGTGACTCCACTCACCTCTACTTTACTTTCTCAGTGTGCTTTGTTTGAAGCGGAGACGGTGGAGAGGTTTTGGATTTTACAGAAAGCTGCTCTTTAGTGGTTTGTGGTTATCAGCCAGGAATTGTTCTTTGAAGCTAGACGGGATAAGAAAAGCTGGATTGGTGGAGCGCATCGCATGATTTCCCTCCAGATCTGCCCGTTTCAGGGATCGGATCTAAAGCCCAGAGTGGATGGTCTCTCAGTTCATATCTCATACTTGTTTCATTCCACTGCTCCATCTTTATGACGTCTGCATTATGGGTAAATGTGACGGACTGATTGGCTCTCGGGGGGTTTACAGTAGGAGGAGATGGCAGCTGATGAGGTTGTTATAAAGCTAAACAGGTCACAGGATTACCATTTTGTACTATGAAAATGCAGATTAAAAACTGAAGTACTCCAAAATATTTGATACATTCAAAAAATACATAACTCAGCAGCAAGAGTGCTACCGGGTTCGATTCCCGGCCCGGGGTCTTTCTGCACAGAGTCTGCATGTTCTCCCTGTGAATGGTGGGTTCTCTCCGGGTACTCCGGCTTCCTCCCACAGTCCAAAAACATGACTGTCAGGTTAATCGGTCTCTCTAAATTCTCCCTAGGTGTGAGTGCGTGTGTGTATGGTTGTGTGTCTCTGTGTTGCCCTGCGACAGACTGGCGACCTGTCCATGTGACCCCACCTCTCGCCCAAAATGTTCGCTAGAGAAGCAACAGCAGCCCACCTGACCCCGCTGGGGACAAGGGTGTTAGAAAATGGATGGATAATTCAAAAATGGCTAACAAAATAAGTTAGCATGAATAAATATCTCAAGCACATCTAAAAACTTTGCTTCTAATGTTTGCTCTTTACATTTCTCAATTTAAAATCCAGTTAAAATGAATAGGAAAATATTTCTGCAGCACCATAAACCCGAATGTTGAAATTGATCAGATCGCTAGCGCTAGACTTCGTGTTTGTATTGGTTGTATTTACCCAGAATGCCCTGTGCTGTAGTCCATTTCCTGTTTTTGGAGCGTTATACGGTCCACTTGGCGTTCACACATTCATATTTTCTACATAAAAAATTCCTCAAAACTGATAACTTCTGCAGAGAATTGCATTTATTGAATCTGAAAAGCCAGATCTTGTTCTACCACGTCAAGCTCTATAAGCTGAAGGTTAAACTGTACTGAGGAAACGCAGCTACTGCTTGGCGTAGGCATCAGCGGATGTTCAGATGTTAAGGTCGTGCCTCAGATGCCTGTCGGAGCAGCGGGAGGTTAAGAGCATCCATCGTTTCTCCTTAACTGTTTGCAGGATTCTGTCGAGCTGTCAAGTCGGTTCCACGGTTCAAGCGTTTTGAAATCCTCATCACTAATGCTGCACAGATGACTAAGTGGGATCAGAACACGCGATTACTCCGAGGACAGTTTCTCTTCAAGGGCTCTGCCGTCTTTTACAGTTAAATAAAAAAAGATGTAACCCTGAGGGATTATTATCACTTCGGTAAACGCAGCCTGACAACTGGCTGCTGAAAGATTCATGTACATTTAATGTGAAAAAATAAACCATGAAATGATTGCTGAATGTTTTAATTTCCCTGATTCCTTCCTGGTCACTTATAGACTCAAGATATTTTATTCAAAGTTTAACATAAAATCACATAAACGAAAGAGCTCAGCTAACTCTGATTTCTATTTTATTAATCTTAGAAATATTCTAGAAAATACAGGGACGCTTCTGAGCTCAAAAAGTCAAACATTTGTACACACAAAAGACTCGGAAACTTTTAGAATAATCTAAAAAAAATTCTAGAAAAATACATGGAAATTTTCTTAAACTTTTTTCTAGACAAGTTTTTTGTGCAAATGTTTGACTTTTGGAGATCAGAAATATTGTTTTATTTCTTTTCAGAAAATGTCCAAATTGTGAAAAATTGTTTGAACTTTCCAGAAAAATTCAGATTTCTTTTTTCAGTTTTTTGGACATTTTTGAATTTCAAAAATAAAACATTTCTGACTTTTGGAAATCCTTTGACAGTTAATATATTTTGCAACAAATTTTCAACTTTTCAAACTCAGACATTTCCACGTTTTTCTAGGAATTTTGTCTCAGAGTTTCCACCTGCAGTGAGTGCGCTGGGTATTTTTTACAGTGCAGCTGTGGCTCCATCATGGCCTCCTTGTTTGAGGGTTTGATTTCCACCGGGGTTTCCGACATTCTGCTGCACGCGCTCAGTTGAGCAGGAACGCCGTGAAGGTCGTGGATGTTGGCAGCAGAGAGGAAATGTAGCAGTGAAACAAAACGCCGACTGGTTTATTGCTTCTACACGACATTTACAGAAAGTAAACATGATTAAATGTGAGTCTGTTCTGTTGTGTGACAGTTTATTTAACCAATAAGAAGGAGTATATCTTTAAAGGAATGTAACTTTCAGGGTGTTTTTTATGCCTGTCTTATTTGCACATTTTCAGCAACAAGGCAGTTTGAAGTGCTTTACATGACTGGAATAAAAATAAGAAAAATAAGCATTGCATTGGGAAAATGATGACAGTTTCGACTGCTTTGCGGTTTTCTGGAAGTTTGTTCCAGATTTGAGATGCATAGAAGCTGAAGCTGCTTCTCCACGTTTGGTTCTGGTTCTGCTTTGCATCAGAACCAGTAGACCTGAGAGGTCTGGAAGGTCGATGAAAAGATCTTTTATGTATTTAAGCCATTCGGTTCATAAACTAACAGAAGTATTTTACATGCAACTAAAAATAAACGCCTGGATGAGTTTCTCTAGATCTCGCTGGGACATTAGTCCTGTTATGTTCTTCAGTCGATAGAAGGCCGACTTTGTAACCGTCTTTATGTGTCTCTGAATGTTCAGGTCAGAGTTCAGCCTGATCTCTAGTTTCCAGCTGTAAAATCTAAATCTGAAGCTGTGCATTGACTCTAGATCTATAGATCTAGATCCTCTTTAACTTTAGTTTTACTTCTATTCAGAAGAAGAAAGTATTGGCAGATCCACACTGATTTATTTTTGATTATTTTGCACAGAAATAACATCTGTGCACCAGATTTCATTTGGAAACATTTTTGCAGATGTTTTAGTTTCACCTGGTTAAACAAATCAACTATTAAACACCTTTTGCTCTACAATCAGCTGCATGCTGTGTTGATCAGTGAAGCAGAAAGGGTTGAGCTTTTTATGTTGGTGTTAGAAGTATTTTTTATTTTTATTTTTTGCTACAAATGATGAAGGAAACCAAATAACAATAATGTTAAAACTTTTAAAAATGAATAAATACGAATAAGCCTTTTAAAAAACAACTAATAAATAAAGCAATATACATAACTGCTGAATTATTTATTACAGCACAGTGAAAAATAATTCAGTGTAAGAATAAGAAATATTTGCATCTTTTAATGTATTTCTACTATTGTATAAAAAAAATCTGCAGAATCTGCTCGTTTTTTGAACTGATTAATCGATTAATCGCTAGTTGCAGCTACGGTCCAGACAACAAGAGCGATAAATCTTTACTCCTGAACAACTCCAGCATGAAGTCGTGCTGCCTGGCTGCATATTGAGTCAGCGCAGAGTGGAAATGGATTTGCTTTAAGGTCATAAGGCGCCGCGTTGAGCCGGAGGGGAGCAGCACATTTCAGCGGCTCCACTTGTTTCCTGCACGGAGGAACAGGTTCATCACGCCGCCGAGGCGCCTGGCGCTGCAGGCTCAGCATTTCTGAGCTGACTGCAGATAGATCAGCCGCCATGTTAACACCTGGGGCTGAAAACGCCCCTCTGCTGAAAAACGACCTGTGTTTATGAAGTGCGCCTCGTTGAACCGGGTTCAGGTTGTTTTTTTTGGCAAACGAGAAGGTCAGACATCAATTGGCTCCTTCTCAACCTAATACAGTATTTTAACCAATCAGCTGATTTGAGCTCTATGGAGCCCCCTAGAGGACATGAGGGGAAATGTTCTTTTGCGTTAAATCACAATAAATGGTCTTTTTGTTGCACATAGACCAGATCAATTTAAATTTGGACATTTATACACATTTAAAGAGCCTCAGTGAAAACGTATTTCTACATTCTTGAAGAAAACTGACTGAAATCGATCTATAACTGCGTGTTTATGTTTGTTTATGTAAGGTTATGGGACGTCCCTTTATTAACCGTTCACACTACTGAAAAAGACACAATCAGATGAGCTTATTACACCAGGAAAAGAACTCTAAAATAATCCAAATAGTTTTGTTTCTTTCTTTTCTTTTTATGAAAAGTTTTTGACTATTAGGAGGGATGGAAAGAGATGGGAAGCTCATGTTTGACCTGTTTTCCTTTTGCATTTTGCACACAGGTTTATGGTGCATTTGATCCTAAAGTAAAAAATAAGTAAAACTTCAGATATTAACTTCATAAAAACTACTCAAGTAAAAGTAAAAAGTGCAGCTCAGTAAAAATATGCCTGAATGTAACTTTTTCCAAAAAGTTATTCAAGTAAATAGCCTGAATAACTTTTCAAATTATTCATTAGCTAATTAATGGATTCATAAACACAAAACTACTACATCTTTAATTTCATTATGTTTTAGTTTTATAAGCATTTAACAGTTTTTATGTATTTCAGTTAAAAATGTTTTCTCTATTTTCAGTTTTAGCTAACTGCTAAATTCACATGAACACTGGATATTGGCAGTAGCCCAGGGCTGTGAGTTTTGGGGCGGCCTAAAAAATGTTTTTTTTTTGTTTGTTTTCCAAACATTACTCTTCTTCTTGACGCATTGGGCTCGTTCTGCGTGTAGCAGGAGCTGCAGTCGAACTGTACCTGCCTCCAGACATGAATATTCAGCAGCAGTAATTGGATGAAGTGACAGTTCAGCTGCTGAAGAGGTGCTCAGCAGATTCAGCCTGGCTTTGCCATGGGAATAATTATCCACATGATTACCATCATAATATTTACTCGTTCAACACATCAGCTCAGGTTCAAACGCTGCAAATAAGCGACTCGGTTCCTGGCGGTTGCTGCTGCTGCCACACCCAGAGGTAATCAGCGGCGTGTTCTGGGCGAACGTTTTACCCAAACAAGCTCAGCAGGGGGGAATGCCAATTCAGGAAGAGGGAGATTGCAAACATGTGTAGCAAGCAGTCTGCAGAGATCTCAGAGCAATGACTTGTTCCTCTTCCAGAACAATTTAATTGACAGAAACACGTAGCAGATGTGTCGACCAGAGCCAGAGTGTTTGAAAGAGATGATTGCAGGAAGTAAACAAAAACGGGCAGGATGGAGGAATGAGCTAATTCTCGTTTTGTAACCGAATGGGGCCCAAAGAGGAACCACTGCAGCTTTACTCTTAGTAGATACACAATCCACCAGAGACGAAGCAGAAACTGCTGTCAGAAACTCAGCAGCACGATCAGCTAGCTGGGTTAGCAAGCTAACTAAATACTTAGCAATATTTAGCTTTCCAAATAAATATTAGAGCTAAATGTTAACTGGTAAGCTAAATATTTATTTTATTTACTGTAAGTAAATATTTGGGTAGTGCTAAATATTTAGCTTGCAAGCTAACTATTTTTGTCAAATTAATTATTTAGTTAGCAAGCTAAATTCATCTCTAGCTAAATATTTAGCCCCAAACAAAGTATTTAGCTTAATAACTAAATATTTATGTGGCCAGAAATATTTAGTTTGGTTACTAAATGTTTAGTTTAGTAACTACTTACTTTGAAAATTAAATATTTAGTTAACCCCAAAATATTTGGTTGGAGATAAGTGCTTATCTTGCTAATTAAATATTTTGTTTGCAAGCTAAATATTTTACTTGCTAACTACACATTTAGTTTTTGACCTAAACTTTAACCTTGTTTACTAAATATTTAGGTTTTCCCCCCCCCCCCACCAGGGGGCTTTTTGTGGCTCTAGTGTCCCTTATTTGACAGTAGGCTGACAGGAAGGGGGTAATGAGAGGGGGGAAGACATGCGGCAAATATCGTCGGGTCTGGGAGTCGAACCCGCGACGGCCGCGTCGAGGACTCAAGGCCTCCAAATGTGGGTCGCGCTAACCCCTACGCCACCACAGCACGCCCGAAAATATTTAGTTTGAAGGCTAAATATTTAAGTTGCTAACTAAATAAGTATCTAGAGCTGAACATTTTATTTGTAAACCAAATATTTTGTTTGTAAGCTAAATATTTTTGCACCAAACTAAATATTGCTAGCAAGCTAAATATTTAGTTTAAGACATGTTTTTATAAAATACCATCTCTGCTGCCTTGGTATTGAGTTGTTAGCATGTCAAGACAAAGATGAGACAGCGACTGTCTTCAGTCAGAGGGATCTTCAGACTCGTTGCAGCACTGACTGCTATCAGACATCCTTCCTGCCCACCAACAACTATCTATAATATCTTTATCGATATTCAGATGAATTGATAAGCATTAATGAGTATCTTTGAGCTGAATTGGAACCCGACACTCTGGTATCTGTTCCGACCCAAACAGCAGCTTAAATCACAGAGTTCTTACTGACACCCAAACGCCTCTTCTAGCTGCGCTGCATTTGTGCGTCTCCAGCGATAAGCTGTGCTGTTTTTTCCTCCAGAGATGGAGAAACTGAGGTGCAGATGGATGAAAGGAGGACCATGCGGTTTGCTGAAGCTTCTTCTGTGAACTCACAGCTAAAAACGGGAAACAAACGGAGCAAAACAACACAGTCGCTTTTCTTGACCTAATTAAATCTGTGATACAGAAATCCTGAATGATTTACGAAGCACACAAACTAGTTTATCCCTTTAACTGTGATGAATAAACCTTGAGATTTGATCCCCCGCCTGCTTCTCTGGGCCTGTGAAGACAAGATACAGAGTTTTTATTTGAATGTTTAACTTTCTGGAGGCAGGCTGGGATAATCCCTCTTGTAGAGGAAAATATCTGACCCAGCCAACGATTTCCGGAGACCCCGCTGTGCCTCCATCATGGATTAGAGGTTCTGAATTGAAATCAAAGGTGGGGAGAAAAAGATGCAGCCGATGTGTGAAGGAACCGACCAGGTGTGAAGCCACGCACGTCTCCTTTCATGGTTTGGTTCATCTCAAAATGCATGAAATTTCATCCCCAGGTATTTCGTCCTAATGAGGTCATTAGATCCGCGGATGCAGCTGGAGCAGAAAAAGTGACCGCTTCTGTACACAAAATCTAAAATATAAATAATATATCCTCCCATCTGCTCTTAGAATCAGACCTGAAGGTCAGCTTTCTGAAATAAGAAGCACTCGGCCTCAAAATTCAATTTCTGCTTCATTTCCAAGCTGCGTCACAGACATTAATACAGCCTCCGATTTATTCTGCACACCAGCAGCCGTTGATGTGGAACCAATAAAGACCTCAGCTACGTTTTTAAAGGCGTTTTCAGCGTCTTTGTGGACAAAGTCATTCTGACTCTCCTTGTTTTGCAAGTCTTGGTTTCATGTGTGTGTGTTGCAGCTTCGTTTTGTTCATTTTGAAGTATTATTCATATTTTTTGACTCATTCTCATTTCACTTTGCCAAGATTAGCATCAAAATCTTGGCAAAGTGAAGTTTCACATTTCATTTCATGTGAAAATGGCTCCAAATAGATGCAGTTATACAACCGTACATCTTTGAAAAGCAGAAGTGGAGCTTCCTGCACAATCAACAAGAACGCAGGAAGTGGTTTCTGAATAGCAAGTTAAGAACAAAGCAATTGTCTTTTCCAGCAGCCATTGTACAGCTAAATCTGGCCCGCTGTGGCTCTTTCTGTGGCCCTTTAAACTCCAGACTCCAAATTACATCAATCAGTCCCTCCAGTTTTTCACATAAAATCAAGAGATACTCGTATTTTTTCATTCTAATACTTGATTATGAGTTTATTGGAAGTTTTCCGCAAAAATGGTCAAAAACGTCGGGTTTAAGTGATGCTAACTGGTATTATTTCGTACTTTTACGACACATCTGCCTCAGCTTTACTTGATGTCAAAGTACAGTCCCTGATGGATGTGGCTATTAACAAAAAGACATATTTGACGTCACACATGAGCATAAATATTGCTCTTAATCTGTGCAAAAAAAAATCTCAAAAACAATCGCGACATTCTTGACGGAGTGATCAATATTGTTTATTGTTAGCAAGAACTTATTGTATGCAGAGACAGATGCTTATTAATATTTCATTAACAGTTTGTTAATGGGTTTTACATTCTGGCACAACCGGCCCTTTAAGAACATGATTTTCATTTGACCTAAAATGGAAAAGGAAGAAAAATAACAGCTTTAGCTTCTTGAAAACTATTTTTCATTTGTGTTTTTGTTCTTCTTAACATTTGTGTTGGTTTTTCTTATTTTATTAACTCTGACCTGAGCTGTTACAGTGTTGAGTCTTTCCTAACGACTTATGGAGTTGGTGCAGTAACCTCTAAAATCCCCTGCAGGACTGGACGCAGTTTAGCTTCCTGCCTTCTGTGCATTCATCCGTCTCCACTTAGTATTAGAAGTGAAGGTCAGCGCTCTGAAATACGAAGCGGTCGACCTCAAAATTTAATTTCTGCCTCATTTCCAGGCCGCAACACAGATGTTAATAGAGTCTGTTCGTTTCACACACCGCGACCGCTGACATGTAACCGCCGCCCACAGTCCAAGGGGAGCTGTACGATCCGCCAAGTAAATTAGTGAGAGATCATTGATCACCCACAGCCTGAGAAAGGAGAGAATTAATTGGACAGATCAGAGAGTGAGGAAAGAAAAATGCGAGGAATATTTTGGCTGAGGAAGTGCAGAGACAGAGTGAGGGAGTTGTTGAGCGAGGACTCGCAGCTTTTTAAAAGACGCCCACAGTCGGGCTCTTCGTCGTGTCGCTCCTGCTGCCAGACGAGCCGACTGAGATTTGCTGCCTGGAGACTCTTATAGAGATTTGAGTTTAATCAAAACTCATCTTTTATTTAAAACTGTGTGACATGTAAAGGGCAGAATGTGGATTTTATGAACGGTGACCTTCATTAGGTTACGTCTATAGGAAATACAAAACATGTTTGTTAATTTCTTTTTGCACAAAATCATCCTTAGATGATTTATAAACTGGTGGTTCACAAGGTACTGCATGTAAACAACTATTTATTTGCGGTAATATGAGGTCAAAGTTCATGCTAGCTTACCAAAAGAAAAACTGAATATGATCAGAGAAATTCTGCAGGAATATTTTTTATTAGAGTGAATTGCAGAGGTTTTGTTTCTATTATGATAGTAAGAGCCTAATATCTTCATTTCAGGTTGTACATATTAAGATTTTGTGTTTTTACAGGAGTAATTTGATGTTTGGTGACTGTTTGTTAAATGGGTTAAATAGTTTCCAGCCTGAAAAGGTTTGAGAACAAACTGCTGTAAATCCAAATAAGCTGCTGCTGGCCACGCCCCCCCAACTCAACATTTACATTTTCACTTGAAAATGGCTGCAAACTGATGCTCAATTATGCAACTGTACATCTTTGAAAAGCAGAAGTGGAGCTTCCTGCACAATCAACAAGCATGCAGGAAGTGGTTTCTGAAAAGCAAGTTAACAACAAAGCACAATGACCTGCAATGGTCTTTTCCAGCAGCCATTGTGCAGCACATAAAGTGCTGGAGCTCTGCTTGGGTTGCTAGGTAACCGGGCTGGACTCGGCTGGGGTTGCTAGGTAACACCACAGCGCCCTCTCTGACTTAACGATTGGGAAGTTTTTGAAACAGATTGTTTTTCAGACACCAAAAAAAAAAAAAGAAAATAAAATCCAACAGGGTGTTTTGTTTTTGTTTTTTTAAAAGATGATTTTAGAAGTAGTTGAGACGCAAATGAAAGTACAAAAATGTGCACAATGTGAGTTTTGCATAAAACATCCTAACTCTACTGTGGTCCTCATCTAATAACTGAATGAATAATCTCATTATTCTGAAATATTTTTCATTCTCGTTTCAAAAATAAAACATAATTTCATTGTGATTTTTTCCCCCCCATGCAACAATATAAAATATTGTCATTTTTATTTAATTTCAGCTGTTTTTATTTCAAAACTCTTGTAACTATTCATTCAGTTATTTCACAATTATATATTTATCTGTTGTTTATTCATGTACCTACTTATTGTTTATGTATTTATTTAATTTTGAGCGTTTTGGCATTCCGTAGAATCTTCCAAAAATGCCCTACTGCCTTTATTTTGGTGTTTCACGCTGGAACAGAGCAGCTTTACCTGTAAACAATTCCTTCACAGGGGCGAGGGGTAAATGAAGTGGACCTCTGCTGTGTGTTTACCTCTCAGTGGGTTAGCCACAACAGCTGCAGGTTAAACTGATTGTTATTTTGGAGGCAAGAGGAGCAGCGGCCCCTTCTCTGCCTCTGTAAAGTGATTACCCTCATTCACAACCATCCGTCTCCGAGCAGAACGGATCTCTCCGATGCTTTTTCTCTTTTTTCCAACCTGGGTTAAACTCAATCTCGCATCCGAGTGTATCCAATTATACAGCCCCGGCAGGCTCATTCAGAACCAGGTCACCTTAACTCCTATCTCCTCCTCATCGAGGGGCGACTGAAAGGGGAATTTGATTGGAAGATTTCGTTTTAAGGTGGGTGGTGGAGGAAAAGGCCGGAGGAGAAACCCCAGTCACAAGGTGAAGTCAAAGGCAGCAGATGTTCTGCCACTTTTCACTCACTTTGGGTTTATATTTGCAAGCGTTTTTTATATTATGCAAAACATAAAGCTGGTTTATTTACATCCCTGTACACACCTTCTTTCAAATTAAGATAATTTAGTCTTCATTAGGTTCTAAAATTAACATTTTTCTTCAGGTGAAGAAAAATACTTTATTTTTTAAATTGAACTTACAGCCAAAAAGTCCAACTCTACTTTCCAACATAAACACAAAATCTTACCAAGAATTTTTGGTTTAGTTTCTAGAAGTGCACCTGAAATAAAACAAAATTAGCTTACCAGAAACTTTTAGTAAGAAATAGAAGTTTGTTTACAGTAAATAATTCCTCAACACTGATTTAAAAATAGGTACTAGTTCCACTGGTTCTTATTTTACATATAACAAGACATTTCCCCACATTTTAAGTTAAATAATCTTCCAGAATTAATTTTTTTTAAAGAAAATTATTTTAAGGAATTATTGACCTAAAACAAGTTCCCGTAACTTGCTGAAAAGTTATTTGTAAGTTAGTTTTGTCTTATTTCAAGTTAATAAAATATTTGTTCTAGAAACAAAACAAAATATGTGATATGTAAAATAACTTTTCAGCTTGTTTTCGGTGAATAATTCCTTAATATTGATGAAAAACTGAGATTGTTTCATGGAACCTAAAGAGCAACGATCTAGAGTTAGCACAGCTTCAGTTATTTCAGCTGGTAACTAGAGATCAGGCTGAAATAATGGACTCAGACCTGAACATTCAGAGACACATAAAGATAGTTACAAAGTTGGCCTTTTATGACTTTAATGAATTGAATTAATGAATTTTCTGGGACGCCCAGGCAGCCATCTTAAATGTTTATCAAAAAATCATCTTTCTGTCTGTTGAAAGAGTTTAGATGTGTTGCATCTTTTCCAGCTTGGTATTGTGTTAAAATACATCTTAAATTTGCAGAAGGAAGTCACTTTTTCTTTTCTCTCTAATCTTCCATAAATCTGATGATAACAGCATCACTTTGAACAATAAGCTAGTTAGTGCGTTCAGTAGACTCAGCAACATATTCCATTGTGTTAGCACTTTGCTCCAAGGCTGATGCAAACTGTGGGAAATGCATGTTGTAACAAAAAAACCCTGTTTGCCTCTCCTGGTTCCTGATAAGAGAACACAGCATGAATGTTCCCAGAAGGAACGGAGAAACAAAGAGGACAAGGTCAGCCTCCACACGCTGTCCTGCTAACCATAAATCACTGAAAGTGCCAGACAAATGTTTGCAATCAAACGTCGTCATTATGGCGGCAGGTCTGCAGGGACGAAACGGATCCCGCGGATGAGACACTCACAGAGTTTTACTGCTTACACAAATTTAACAGAGTAGTTTTCTATTAGCTTAGCGGGAAAGTTGAGCCTCCAGAGTGAAATAAATCAGTCTTGAGTTTTTTGTTTTTAGGTTTTTACCTCTGAGCTTCTTATTAGTCACAGTGAATTTTACCAAAATAAAACATTTAGTTGAGTTTTTATCAGCTGCATTGAAACAACACATGCTGGAGCAGTTCTGTTACTTTAGTTTTGATTTGACATTTAATCATAATTTGTGGTAGTTTGTGCAGCTGGAAAGATTTTTCCTCTCATTTTGTTCACTGCAAAAACACAAAAAATAAAAAAATTTTCTCATGCAAATGTCATATTATACTTGCAATAGAACAAAATTAACTTTAAAGTAACTTTTAGGCAAGATATAGGAGATTTATGTAAGATATTAAGTCCTTAAAATTGATAGAAAAAGTTTTAATTCCACTGGCAGATTATTTCACTTCTAACATGGGAAAAATATCTTGTTATACGTGAAATAATCTGCCAATAGAACCAATAGTTTCTCCATCAATTTTAAGAAATTATTGATTTAAAATAATCTCCTGTATCTTGAAAATTTGTTTTGTCTTATTTGGAGTCTAGAAACTAGAAGCTAGATCAATAATAGTTGGTTATTGTTTGTGTCTTTGCAGAGTTTACATCTGGACAGTGATTATGATGCGTTACCATGGTAACAAGGCGTTGGGTTTACGACCAGGAGCAACTAATTATCGCCTCAAAAGCTCAAGTGATACCTAAACTTTGACCCTCAACTCCCAGAGGAGTTGAGAAGAAGAGAGAAGGAGGAAGTCTGAAGCATCTGTTCCATCCATCATAAAGGCTTGTATCCCCTACTCCAACATCTTTCTAACCTTACAGTCAGTCAGAGATTTAAAGAGGAGCAGCAAAAGCAAAGGAGCTGGATTAGCAGAGCTAGTTAGCAACTGATGGTGTCATGCAGGACATGTTGATGTGAAATATTTTTTCTGTTGGCTTGATTCTGAGATGCTAGCAAATCATGACTGTCTTTAGTCAGAGGGATTTTCAGATTGGTTGCAAGATTGACTGCTGCCAGAAATACTTATTTTTGAATTAAATTAAACAAGCCAGACTATGTTTGCTAAATAAGTGGATTTTATTTAAGAATATTAAGATATTTATTCAAAATATTAAAATTAATGTTAATTTTCACAATTTTTTACTAGATGTTCAGATATAACATAAAATCTTAATGAAATGTGTTGAAGTTTGTGATTTTACCTTAAAATGTGAAAAAGAGTCAAAGAGTGTGAATACTTTTGCATGGTGTGTGAGTTCATGTCATGTAATTTCCAGCAATGACCCCGTGACTCAGTGAGAAAACATGATAAGGTCACCAAACAAGAGGTCATCATGTGAAACCAGTGGGCCAGGAAATGATCCACAGTGACTGTGAAAGAAAAGCTCGACCCGGTTCATAAACACGGCCTTATTCCTCTGTGCCATTTCATTTCTGCCGCGGTTCGGACCTGAATATAATGAGACTATTTAATAACGCCGTGAACCATTTGGAAGATGAAGAGCGGCAGAGAACCAGAGATCTAATGACATCTGTGAAATCTACAACAACTTATTAGGGATTTTGCAGATAGAAAAAAATAAAAATAGTAAAAGTCTGCAAAAAAGCATTAATTTTTAGATTAATCTCAGAAATGTTCTAGTAAAAATAAGAAAGCAAATTGTTTGAAAAGTCAACAATTTGCTAGAAAAAAAAACTATTTTTAGATTAATCTCAGAATAAAAAAACAGGAAAGTTTCTGGGCTTGAAAAGTCAATAAATTGCTAGAATTTTTTTTTTTTAGATTAATCTCAGAATTTTCAAAAACCAACACATTTTCTGAACTTAAAACATTTGCTAGAGAAAACAAAACTCTAAAATTGATCTCAGAAGTTTATTAGAAAAATCTTGGGAATTTCCGAGTTTGAAAAGTTTATTTTCAGACTTGGAAATAAAAATTTTTTCTAGGAAATTTCTGAGAAAAATTTCAAACTTTCTGAAATTTAGAAAAAAAAAGCTCTGATATTCTATTCAGAAAAAACATGAGAATCAATTTTTTTTTCTGCCTTTGAAAATTAGATTTTTTTCCCCAACAAATTTTCAACTTTTCAAACTCAGAAATTTTCTTTTTTTTTTTCCAAGAAAAAATTCTGATACTTTTTGGTGGAAATAGATGTATTATTTTTGCTGTCTAAAATGGCCGTTACGCGCCGTCATGGAAAAACTTTATTTCCAGTTGAAACCAGATATTTTCTTACACTTAATAAAAAGACAAACACTTTTCTTTCTCATCGTCTAAATTTCAATATTCTCATCTTTATTTACTCAATATGAATTTAAAAAAGATAACATTTTATGCATAACATTGAGCTTGTGCATAACGTATGCAAGTACTTTTTGTGCACAAATCACTTTTGTACTTTATACACAAGTACAGATTGTGCATAAATTATACACAAGCTTCACTTGTGTATAATTTATGCTGTGTGTAATTTCAAACCTCTGGATTAGAGAAATACCACAAGTATTTAATACCAAGAAATACCAAGAGTGATAAATACTTGGATACAAGCGATGTATTTAACCATCCAGCCTGCACCCTCAAACAGAAAATAATCACATTCAAAGATTAGTGAATCAAGAAATTGCAGCTCCTATTATCTATTTTACAGTCGGTCTGAATTATTGCTGAATCGTTGACATCCTTTCTCTGAGAATAAAACGGCGCCTCCCACATGATTTTTCCTTCCCAGTTTCCAACTGAAAGAAACGAGAAGATGACTCACCGCCTCTGAAAAAGGGGGGAAAAGCTTTGAACAAACTTCCCTGAATGAAAAGCAACAGCAACTTTTCTTTCTCCTGAAGTTGTCTTGGGAACGAGACGTGCACACACACTTTCCACTTGACGTACATGAGACTAACACTTGACATGTACTTTACATAACAAGAAGGAATAAGGAAGGTGGTGGTAGGTGGGTCTGAGTGGGAGGAAAACCAACCAAAAGCTCACTAGTCTGGAAATTGTCACAGCGAATCACTCGGATCGTCGAGCTGAAAGCACAATTGGCAATTTGAAGTTTACGGAGGAGGAGGAGCGGCCTTTGAAGCTTCTGAAGCCGACTTGTGGATGTAATTAGCAGGCACGCTCCAACTCTGATAATAACTCAAACTGTGTCGAGGAGAAACTCCCACTTCAGCCTCATTCAGTCGCTTTGTTTCACCTGAAACGGTAGCAGGTGGCTGACGCTTGGTGATGTAAAAGTCAGGGAAGAGGAGAGCTGCAGGAGTGAGCCAGCTTTGATCTCAGTCCTCGTCCCATTTCTACTGAGGCTGACCTGATTTCTGGGATCTGTGCAAAGAAAATGTGTTGTGATCATTCAGTTAAATGAGCAAAGAAAGAGAGGAAACTGACTAGCTTTAAGGTGCATTAACACCACCCCTCTTTGATTCACTTTAGTTAAACTCTAGTTCAAAGTTTGGTTTGTTTGGAGAATGTGAATGAGCATTTAGGGATGTTTTCCCATCTGATAGTCCGATAGATTCAATTTGAATCAGGACAGAATTGAAACATTGGTTACATTTTGTTTGTGAGAAACCTGTTCCCCTCCTCGCCTGTGGGGGCGCTGCACCAAGAACCACTGAAGGAAATGACACAAAAAACTCTGAAGACACTGAGAGCAACTTCCTTCTTCACAAAATGTTAAAAAAGTGGAGTGGTGTCAGATTTTAGTGGTTGTAGGATTTAGTAAAAAAAACATGAGCCATTTCTCTCACTAGCGCTAGGCTTGTGTGTTTGGTTTGGTTGTATTTACCCAGAATTCCTTGGACTGTAGCCCACTTCCTGCTTTTGGAGCGTTCTTCGGTCGGCTTGGTGTTCACATATGCATTTGAATTGCACCAGAGTTTGCTTCAACTGAACCGAGACTGTGGCTTGTAGGCAGACCAGAGTTCACACCTCCCCAAACGAACTGGACTTTCTAAACAAACGGACCTGAGTTGGATTAAAGCGGATTGAACCGGGCTGGTCCAAAAGAAGCCTACAAACCTCGGTCTCAGTTTGATTAAAGTGAACTCTGGTGCAGCTCAAATGCATATGTGAACACCAAGTAGACCAGAGACCTCTCAAAAGCAGTAAGTGCACCAAAAAAGAGGGCATTCTGGGTAAATACAACCGCTAAGCTAGCACTAGCGAGAGAAATAACTTGTGGTCTTTTACCAAAGACAAAAGAGTAATCCTACAACCACTAAATATCTGACGCCGCTCCATTTTGTTCAGGAAATTGAGCTCAGTGTCTTCTTCAGACGTTTTTATGTTGTTTCCTTCGGTGGTTCTTGGTGCAGCGCCCCCACAGGCAAGGAGGGGAACAGGTTTCTCCAATTGTTTGGATCGTTTGACAGAGTGCAGTGTGAAAGAGAACCACAGCAGCTAAACATGTAACCAATGTTGCAATTTTGGTCCCCAGTCGCACCAACTTTTTGAAAGGACTAAATGTTACTTATTGCACAAAAATTCCTGTTCTGGCTGGATGGAGTCTCCCAGAATGCATTGCACCGTCAACGACATTGTAATGCCCTTGGCACAATATTTTATTTAAATTTAGAAAAACTAAACAGTCAAAAGTATTTTTTACTATCTGTCTCAATCTATTGGTACAGCTAACTGTGGATTCATTTAAGAAATTAAACAAGTTATGACCGGTGTCGCCCTCTGGTGGTTTTACAAAAAATGACCTAAAACCTGCGATAACGCTAAAAAAACCTTTCACTCAAGAATTACCTCCTTTATCCCCTGACAACGTCTCCATTTATTTCAGTTATTTAAACTAAAACTTCCTGTCACCACAACAACACAGATTAGATAAAAATAATCATCAGATGAACTTTAACAGAGTTTTTGACCGAGACAGGTGAAGTCAGAAGTTTGCATTCTGCCTGCTGATTCAGCCTTCAGTGATCGGGGAGAAACAATCTGTCCTCCAAACGCCAATTAAGTCGTTGATGATCAGATCATTGACATGCTGTGCTGATGACTGACAGGCTCTGCATGTTCCCTCCTTCACTAATTGCCAGCGGCGCGGCCACACGTGGATACGGAAGAGGATTAGGGATAAACAAAAAAAAAAAGATTGCTTTAAATTCTAACTCTGTGTGAATCTAAGTCAAAATTCAAATCAATAACCAAACATTCGGAGATGTACGCCAATTATGCTGTTAGTATGAAAAATAATCAAGTTTTTTCCTGCTTGTTTGATTTGTAAACCTGCATTTTAGCCTGTCCCAAATTTATTTAGAGAATTTAATCTCTTAAGGCTCGATCTGCTTGTTTCTAAGAAAAAAAATTTAAATTCTGAGATTTAAATCAGAATTCTGAGATTAGAATCTGCATTCCGAAAAATGTCAGAATTCTGAGAAAAAAGTTAGAATTTAGAATCAGAATTATGAGGGAAAAAAAATCAGAATTCTGAAAAAGTAAAAATTCTAAAAAAAAATAAATAAAAATGGAGTTTAGTCAGAATTCTGAAAAAATGTCAAAAAGATTTCCTGAAAGAAAATCAAATACTAAGATTAAACTCCAAATTCTGAAAAAAAAAAAAAAAAAAAATCAGAATTCAGAGGGAAAAAATATCAGAACGCAGTGATTAAGTGATTAAGAATTCTGAGAAAAAAAGGTCAGAATTCTGGAACGGTCAAAAATCTGAAAGAAGTCAAAAATTGAGGTTGGTCAGAATTCTGAAAAAATGTCAAAATTCTTAGAAAAAAACAGATTTCTGAAATTAAAAGTCAGAATTCTAAAAAAAGCAAGATTCGTATAAAATGTCAGAATTTTGAGAAAAAATGTCAGTTTTTTTTTAAGTAGCACTAATCCGTTTCCGAACATGTAGAGTTTGATCACTCTCAGCTTTTCTGCGGGGTAAACACAAAAAATGTATAAATCAGGACAGAGAGAAACTTGAAAATGACCTCAAGATGCAACTTGTTGGTTCCAGTAAATCAATTTGTCTCTGAATGATTCAGAAAAATCGTGTCTGTAAGGTAGAGGCGATAAATCTTTCTAATAAACAGCGTGACGTTTTCTGACACAGGTTCCCAAGAGCTGCCGCCACATTTAGGCACCAAAAGTCAACATTAGCATTTCAGAGGCTTATCTATTTTCATTAACTCACTCTTGGAGAAGATTTCCCAAAGTGTCCTGCAGCCTGAAGCAATATCAGACATTTATCGACTCCTGGGAAGAGTTGCCATATTTGAAGCTTGATGCATGAGAAATTTAAACCCATTATCCTCCTTAATTAAAGCTAATATTTCAAAGAGTGCTTTCGTTGCTACGTTATAGTCGGTGAACTCAGGTAGCCTCTAAAACATTAAAGCGCATCGATTTGTACTCACCAGTCCCTGCATGTGTTGTTGCTAGTTTCTTATTAAGCATAATTGCTTCTGTTTTTAATTACTTTTCAATCACAACATGTAATTCTATTGTTTAATGTGATGGTGGTGAAATGGAGCAAATCCAAACCTCCTGCAGTAACACTCAGAGGAACACAACGCCGACTGTTATAGTCTTAATCTCCTTGGAGGGATTTCACAATTATAATAATTTTCATACCAAGACTTATTCTTTTTGATATTAAAAGTTAATTTAAAGAGCAACGGAGTGAAAATACATTACAGAAACTTTTAATATTTCAAATTAAATTAGATTTGCCAATAAAACAAAAAGATAATTGAGCTTCTTATGCTGCAACATTACAGGAAATAAACTATTAAACAGAATTGACATGTTTTTTAAGCTTTACTTATAATTTAATCTGTTTGATTTTTAAAAGTTTCATTCTGTGTTAGTGTCTCGGACACCTGGTTCTAGTTTTTGAATTACCACACCTTCATTTTGTCAGTTTATTTTTAAGGTAAACACTACCTCAATTTCCCTTAAAATATATTATTTTCTTACCCTAACAGGTGGTTAATAAAATATTTACACCTTTACACTGAAGAAATTGTAATCTGTCTGTATTTTTATGTTTTTTAACAAACTGCATTTGTTTCTATCAAAAATCTACATCAAATATGACTGTAATTTAACACCTTGAAATTGGGCCTCTGTCTCTTTAAGAAGCTCCTGCTCTTTCTGAAACTCTGCCTTCAGGAAGTCCTCCCAACATGGCTCCTCCACTGAGCAGCAGCTCCTATAATGAGCTCAGTAGTTCCACCCGGTGTTTGCTAATTGCTGCTGGCTAGTCTGAAGGAGCTGAGCGGGGGGAGGAGCTTCGTCTTGAAGGCGGGGCTTGGCCCACCCAGATGGATGGTTACCATGGAGATTAAAGGATTTCTCAAACATGCATGAAATAATCAAATTAACACTCCAGGAATGTTGTTTGTGACGGAATAACATCAGAACATTATGTAAATTTTTTTTAAAAGTTGATTTTAAATAATACTATCCCTTTAATTTTACTTGTTTTTATCTACAAATTAAAATATATATATATATATCTCAGTGTATAAAAGATATATATTGAGCGACCTTTTTGATTATATTATATTGTAATTTGTTTGAATGAACCTGAATCAGGGTTTAAACTAGGCCATTTTTCATGGCTGTTTTCAGATATAAACCTTCCATTTGAGCAGTCGGTGGGCAGTGAGACCGGTTCTGAAACATGCAGTACCACATCGCCCCATCAGGATGGACATTTCCTCCTGCCAGCCTCCGGAGCTCAGCGGTGCAGCAGGGGTCCAGGCTGCCCGCCGGAGCCGCTCTCAGCTCCGCCCGCTTCCTGTCTCCGTCCGCAGACGCGTTTTAGCGCATTAAACCCGGCGGCACAAACAGGAGGAGTGGAAGCAGTGGGAGGGCTCTCTGCTGGGTTGTTGTGTTTTTTTCTCTCCTTGTGGGTGGAAAACACTGGTGAGGAGCCACGCCGCCCACTGAACAAGCCCAAACGCGCACCAACTGCTTCCCAACCCGGAACGGAGCCCCGACAGACAGACAGACGGCCGGCTGGACGGACCAGAGGACGGTGAGTGCTCATGTGTTCACATTTGATCCTGAATCTCAACAAACAAGTTGTCTCTGCGTTGTTTTGCCCCCAAATGACATTTAGTGGCTTTTTGTCTGCAGACTTTTGCATGTGCATCCTGTTCATTTGCAGCCACGCAGCGCGATGGTTACACTCCAAATATTAAGATGCAGTGAGACGCAGTTTTAATGTCTTTGTTTCGTTGCGCTGTCACCTCTGGGTTGCTGCTGTTTTCACGTTTCCACCCTGATTGTGGCTCTGATAAGCTCTTCCGCCACTTTGCAGCCGCATTCCCTTTCTAAAACAATCAGCTTTTTGTTGTAAAATTGATTTAGATTGGTCATTTCTAATAAGTTCATGATTTAATGTAAAATCAGTTCATATCTTGATTTCTGGATTTTCTTCCTGATATCCTCTTGCCCCCTTTAACAGCTGCCGGACTCCATCCAATATTTAAGACACTTTTATTCTCGGTCAGAGTAATTGGCTGCAGGATTAGTGTGTTCTGATGAGAGTTTGAGCCCATTTCGGTCCTTGTTCTACAAGCTGTAAACCTTTACTGCTTGCTGAGCACTTTTCCTCTTCCCTGGGTTTTCTTTGTGTCCCTCTGTGGAGGCGACAGTCAGCAGGTTGCTCTCTGTCAGATGGAGTAGTTGCTCGGTTATTTGGACAAGATGTGCTGTTTGAAGATTGAGGTCAGTGGCGCAAAAAGTGCAGATGCGCTATGAGGGCGCCATGCTAGAGGGGGCGCCAAAATATGGCAGAATAATTAGTTCTGGTTGGCATTTTGTGTATTTGTTCTATCCAGATCATCTGATTTCCTACAAATATCTCTTTGTCCCTTCAACAGTGGGAATATTATACTAACCTCTTACACTTTTTTTAAACTTTGCACAATCACAGAATCAAACTAAAGCAAATGTTTCTGCAAATAGTTCAAATTTAATCAGGTCAGTTGGAGAGCATCTTCCAACAAGTTTTTTAAAGTTTTGCCACATATTTTCCCATTGAATTTTGGTTTAGACTTTGACTAGGACATCTAACACATGAATATAATTTGATATGAACCATCTGTTGTACCTCTGGCTGCATGTTTACAGTCAGTGTGTTGCTGGAAGGTGAATCTCCACCCCAATTTCAAGTCTTATGCAGCCTGTTGCGGTTAATTCATGCTAGGCTGGTGTAGTTTACTTTACCCAAACTCCAGTCTGTTTGTCTAGAAAAACCGGTTTGTGAACTCTGGTCCGCCTACAACCTCAGGTCTCGATTTGGTTGTAGTGAACTCTGATGTGGTTTGAATGCATTTGTGAATGTCAGACGGACCAGAGACTGTTTCAAAAACAGGAAGTGGGGCAGAAATGGGCTTGTGGTTGTTTTTTTTCTTTTTCTTTTTTTTTTCTTTTTTTTTTTTACCAAACACAAAATAAGAAATCATCCAACCACTAAAATCTAGCTCTTCTCCATTTTTGTTTATATTTTGTTAAGAAGGAAGTTACACTCTGTCTTCTTTAGAGGTTTTCGTGTTGTTTCCTTCAGTGGTTCTTGGTGCAGCACCCCCAACAGGCGAGGAGGGGAACAGGCTTTTCAAAGGGTCTTTTTGATTTGAGAAAACAAACTGTAGCATCTGGAATGTAACAAATGTTGCAACTTTGGTCCCAAATCAAACTGAATCTACTTGGCTACCAGGTGGAAAAAAGTATTCTTACATGATATTTCATCTTATCTGAATGTGGATGTGGTGTATTCAAATTGAGTGGCTGTATTAGTTTCATAACCCTTTCATCTGCATTGTGGATGAGATTAATTTACAAACTTGTGAACTCTAGTCACTAAATTGGTCATTTTAGCAATTTTACCTTGTTTTTTTCTAGTAAAAAGTGGTGATAAGACAATACATTTAGTAGTTTGCAATGAAAAGTATGAAAAAGTTTTAAGGATCTATAAAGGTCTGTAGTGATTAATCATGATTAATCAATTATTCATATAATTGTCAACTAATTTAGTAATCCATTAATTGTTAACTGGATTGAACATAGTTTTAGCTTCACATTTTTCTAATTCAGTAAAAAGCAAATCACTTATTAAGCACCTTTTGCTGTCCAGTTATTGATCAGTTAATCAAAAAAAAATATTCAACAGTACGGTATATTCATGGTAGGAGGATTTTTTAGCTGCATCATTTGCTATCAAGGATTCACAGAAGGAATGCTGTTATTGCATTTTTGCAACCGAATGTTTATTTTCTTATTTAAAAAATAATTAACCCTCTCAGGCTCAAATTAAGTTGTAGTTGCAGGAAAAATCTGATATTTGGAGAACATGATCATATGGGGTAG